>VYZS01012179.1:4236-16880 GCA_013400695.1 Neodrepanis coruscans | reverse complement strand
GGAGCGGACCGCGGCCAGGAGACGGAGGGGCGCCGATTCGTGGCTCGGACCACTGCCGCCACCTGCTCACCCGGTGCCGCCTCTCACAGCCCCAGCAGCTCCCGGCGCACGCCCGTGCGAGCGTGGGGCAGCCCCCGGCGCTGGACCGCCGGCGGCTCCGTTCCTGACGCGGTCCCCATGGGCGCGACAGCCCCAGCGGGGAATGGTGGGGGGAACGGGTTTATTTCCCAACCTACAACAGTGGCCAACAGAGGAGACTTCTGTCTTGGACCTGGCCAAGAGGAGACTTTTTTGGTATGTTTAGGTGTCTCTTACACACCACATGCAAAGAAAACTGTGGAAGTGGTCCTCAAACCAGGACAGAGACAATTGGCTCCTGTTAGGAGCAACCTGGAAGGATGCTGTGCTATGTTGTACCACAGCCACTGCCTGGATGGTGAGTAGCCTTGGTTTCTGCACCATGTGAATGCCTCCCTTCCTCTGCTGCTGAGTCCATGGAAAAATGGAAATGTCAAAACATTTTATTCCTGCTAGGCATCGAATCATATGACTACTGGACAGTAATGCTACTTCCACTCCTCTCGTTCTATCTCTCCCTTTTTCTCTTCATCCACCTGTTCCCACTTCTCCCTACACTGGTGCTCATGCCCTGCTGTATTTTGGCAGAGCCTTAAAAGAGGAAAAGAAATATACTAGTTCGCCTTCATTTTCAGCTGATACTTAGATGTTGCAAGGCAAATTGAAATCAAATTGATATCGAGATCTTCAGCTTTGGCAAAACATTCCTGCTTATTTTAATTGCTTTCAATGAGAACACTCACTGCAAAAATACTTTGCAGTGCAATTTGTGCTTGTGTGCAGGCAAATACAGGAGAGGTTTTGGTAGACATATTTGTTTGTTTTTGTCATGCACACTGTAAAGCAATATAATCCTGCTGGGGTCATCAGATATGCACTAGTATTTTGTTCTTTCACTTCTTACTATTTTTAAAACCAGTAAGAATAAAAAACTCCTTTCTTCCTTTGAAGAAAGTCCTATCTGAGTCCTCAGATAGTTGGTAAGTGGGTTACTGTTGCCCTTCTTACTTTATCTTCCCAGCCAGCTGAAAACTGGACGGGGAATGCTACAGGAAGGAGAGAAAAAAGGTGGCATATCTCTTACTGTTACTAAGCTTAAACCAGTCTAGCATAGGATGATAGAAGAAAAAGTACTATTTTCCTGCAGCTGGCATTAATTCAGACAGTAAAGGCAGAGCTCTGTCTGTCTTGCCCTACTTCTTGATGTAACATGGCCCATAGACAGAAGAGTTATTCTTGTATGAGTATCTGACATGTGCCTATTAAAAGATAAGAAGGAAATGAGGAATCAACTGCATCCTAGCAGAGTCAGAACGGCAATGAGGGAGGTCGAACATGCTTTCAACTAATTAATTAACAAAGCAATAGCCAGATAGTGCAAGAGATGAGGTGGAGACTGACTCCCCTGCTACAGGGTATTTGCTGATTCTACTGACCCATGGGAGCATGGGTGTAGCCCTTTTCTCCTCGGTTAGGGTGTAAAAAACTGTTCTCTGACCCCTCACTCCAGGAGAAGGACATGACTTCTGGGGTGACCCGCAGCTATGGAGCACAGGCTTCACCTTCACCCTCTTTCTCCTTCAAGATGACAAGACTCATCTCAGACTTTCCACTATTAATGACCCCAGATGAAGACAAAGCTTGTAGGGGTATCCAAGAATGGCTGGAGCAAAGGTCATGGTGCTCACAGCCCTTCACAGACCAGAAATGGGACTGCTGGAGACAGCAGGCTTGAGCATGCTGGCACCATGGGCTTTTCCAGAGTCTCCCTTGTCAACATGGACAAAACTGATCAACCAGACTTCTCACGATTCCTCCTGTGTCTGGTTCAACACGGAGGCTTGAGGTGGAGAGCAAAGAGAAGGCAATTGAGTCCAATGGATGGTGACAAGTTAGGAACATCAGTTGTGTAAATATATCAATAACTGCTTTGTTTATGTTGGCCAAAGCACTTGTCTCTGTGAATTGTGGCATTCACCCAGTATTGTGCTTCTCTCAAAACAAACACCCCACTTTCTGGGCATATATCCCATGATACAATGTTTTGCTGCCATGCTCTGAGCATGCTGGCAATGTCATACTGTTGCTATGTCAACAGGTGACTGAATGGAGCTGTTTCCTTGGCTCTGGGGTGCTGTTCTCATCTGCTTTCCTACTGGAGCTGTGCTTAGTATGGGGGTAGATCCTGTGCTAGTCTGCACGGGATTGCTGCCTACCTAGACACTACTGCCATGGGGCCAAGCATCCGGCCATATCCACTGGTTAGTAAAAATGCACCATAAATTCTGCCAGTGCTCATGTGGTCAGCCCTACTTTTCTAGGTAGCTACCATCTGACTAAGGTGGTCAGGAACAGTCAGAGCCTGGGTGGCAATGACTATATTCACTGTTCCAGCTCACTGGTCTTCGAGTCTTGGAGAACTAAAGTGAATGCCCCATGGGTCTCTAGGAGAGGGACATTTGTTCTGCTCAAGATCTACTTATGATCTTAGCAGATACATGTTGTGCTCTGCCCCACCAGTCCTACCATGCTGGAGAAGCAGTAGTCCATCACAGAAGTCCATTCCTGGACAGTTCACTTTCTGACTCAAGTTGATTCCCCTTCCCCACCACCCCAGTGCTGGCGGGACTGGCAGTCAGAGACATTGGTGAGAACAGTACTTTGCATGGAGAGGTTTATTTTTGATGGCTGCAAGTATCATGACAGGTCTGTCGTTGGGAGAACCATATACTTTGGGAACAGCTAGGGCTTGAGTCTTGTAATGGTGAAAGAAACTTATTGAATCCAAAAGGCTCTCCCAGGCAGACAAGCCATTAGATTAAGCTGGAGGCAGTAGCTAGTCATTCAGCCCGCAAAACCTGTGGTCATAGAACAGAGAGGGCTGACTTGGCAGCAGAATAGTGCATCTGTTCCCTGTGCTACTGAGAGGCAGTGTTTACACTACAATAACCTTCCTGTTTGCCACCTGACCTTTCCAGTTTCATCCCTTCTCCTTTCTGGTTGACTTTTGACTGTCCTCAGTTAATCTCTTGCCATGCCCTTTCCTTTCCCCTTTCTAGCATATTTACTATTCAGCAGGTTCACACAGCAATAAATGATTAACCAGCAGGTTTGTTGCTTAGTCCCTTATTGGAATGCAGCAAAGATCTCCACTATCTTTGTATATGAGGTGTAGCAGAGAGGCAGGGCTTCTGCCACAGCATCAAATAAGCCTTGGCCTGTGCATTAAAGGTAAGCAATGATGATGGGAAAACATTTTAAAAAAATCACATTGACTTTAGTAGGGAGCCAGCCAACCCCAGGCCTGCTGTGGACATCATTATGTATATACCTCCCTCATGCATAACAGGGACATGCTGAATAGCTGGGTGAACTTCAGAGCACTGCCACTGAGACTAGAACCACATTTCTCATCAGATAGAGCTGAGAGGAGGCAACCACACTTCCATGCCAATCCCAGAGGAACCAGCCATGTGGAAGGTCTTGGCTTGACTTGCTTGAGACTGAGGCTTGGGCTGGCACAGCAATTGGCTGAGCACCACTGTTGAGGGAACATGAAGCAGGTGCCATGCAAGTGAGGGAAGATCTGGCAAAGCAGAAAGAAGACCTTCTTTCTCCAAGGTGACCTCCCCTCCTTCAAAGGCAGCCAGAAAGCAGCTGGCAGGAAGCGGAAGGCACCAAGCTGCTGGTGCCATTGCATCCCAGCAGGCGAGGAAGAGCTGGGGAGAGAGAAAACTTCCCCTTGCAGGGTGCTTTCCTCCCTCTAACAAGGTAAGCCAGCAAATTACTCAATTATATACCAAAGAACAATGAAATAAATATTTACAAGGTGCCTTTTTAATGCCAAGAATTATAAACCAGTGAGTGGAAGAAAGCAGGACTCAAGATTCTTTGGTGCCCAATTCAGGCAATGCTTAACTACTAGACTGTGAGGTATTGGAAAGGCTCCAGTTCCTCTTCTGGCAACTCTCCTCCCAAATCACGAGCACAATTTTTCTTTCTCATTCAAATAAATAAATAAATAAACAAATACCATCCTTAATTGTATTCTCTGTAAGTGCCTTGAATGGAAAAGAGAAGGAAAAGGAGGAATAGCAGTTTTACCCATCATGCTTGTTCTTCTAGGCTCTTCCAGGCACTGGCATGTACATAGGCACTTCCCTGGTTACAGGTGTATATATAATTAGCACAGCAGGTTATGCATTGCCTTCCTATTTGCCAGCATAATTCACCTCTGTTGAGGTTGGCACAATGCCTGAGGGCCACTTATGTGGCAGCCTCAGCTGTCCCATGTCCCCAGGTCAGTCTCCTGAAGGTTTGCCTTAAAGAGCACAGGCACTGAGAAGAAAGGTAATTGGGAGAGGGGTATTTATTAGCCTTTCAGTTTTTAAGCCATTATCTTTCATGTTGTCAAGTTTTCCTCCTCAGCATAGGTGTCTGGAAATTGGCTTTGTGTAAAAGATAAAATGGATGAATTATAGCAGGTCTTCTAGAGCTGGAGTCAGCAGGAAACCCATCTCTTTTCCACTGAGAGGGAAACACTAGCAAGATGCTGTAGCTTCTCAGTGATGTATTTACCTTGTGACTGCAGTGAGGAGATGGAAGCAGAAAGAGGTCCCCTAGGCAGCAGTGGGCAAGGCCGTGCAGCTGCATGACCTTGTTGCCTGCCTGTGTATGTAATTCCTAAACAGAGCAACATGAATTGGGAGGGTCCTGCTCCCTTACCCTTCTGTTCCTGAAACACCGAGTCAGATCATAGTAGCACCAGGTGCTATTGGTGTGTGTGTGGGGTGCATGCTGAAATGTGTCAGATTTTCCAAGGGGATTTCATGAGCCAGAAGACTTTAGCAAGGACAGTATAAGAGGTTGAAACACCAGCACACCAGTGACAAAGAGGAAAGAGAAAAGGAGACAAACATATGACCAGGCCTAGAAAAGCCAACAGCTCCTTTTGGACATGGACTCTCCTGCTCAAGCTTATCCAAGCAGCACTTTGAGGATTTGATAACTTGCGACTGTCATGACCAAAAAACCGTTGGAATATGCAAATGTGCTCTGTGTGAGGTAGGGCATTTTGTGCCCCTCTCTACTTCTTCCTCTAATCACTGACCATGTGTCAGAGGAGCAACTTGAGAAGGTTTTACTACCAGTATAGGCAGGTGATGTATGGACACTATTCCTCTGGCAGCCACCTAAACTCTTAGGTTACGGCAGGGGGTTGTACCTGCTCTGCTAGAGTAGCGCAGGGCTGGCATCAGCTTTGAAACTATTCAGAAATGTAGGACAGAAGAGAGGCATGAACCTTGGAGATGGAGGGAATGGCACTGGAGTTTCTGAACGTGTCTGTTGTTTACATTGCTACTGTACTTGCGGACTCTGAATCTAGTAACTTAGACTCTGCTCGCTGGCTGACTTTGCTCTAATATCTTAGGAATGATACACAAAGAGCAGGGCACAAAGGCTGCTGCAGAAGCCTGACTGGACCACAGTGCCAGCATAGCTCTGCAGAGGAATGGGAGCAGGGAACAAACATGGAAATGGGAGTGGGAACTTATGCAAATTTGAAAAGTGGGCAATAAGTGTTTAAACATTTAATATGCTTAAATTTGTAAGGACTCAAGAGTTATTTTCAAAACATGTTCAAACCTTAGAAACCTCTACTGCTGAAAGCACTCTGCATAATCCACTTCTGAAATGAAGGTTAAGGGCCCTAAGTCGTGTTGTCACCCCTGGCTGTGTCTTGCCTTTCATGTTTACTTGCCTTCTCTAGGGGAAGGAAAGATTGAAATCAAGTTCACAAATGCCTTGCATACAGAACGGAGCTTTTTGTAGCATCTCTTTGTCCTGAGTTTCTTCCCTAATGTAGATATTTCATCAGTTCCCTTGCAAAATGAAAAGTTTGTCTTCATTTCTGGGTCTCTCAGCATTAGACATGCTTCTTAATGTGTAGATTGTGGATGTAGGTAATAATTCTTACTTATTCTGCTGCCACTGCATCTTCTTTATTTGAAAAGCTGTCAAGAGCACCAGCCATGCTGTGGCAGATAATAAAAGACTTTGGAACAGTTTTACTAGCATGGTCATCCCCTTGTGCTGCTCCCACCACAAACTATTGATCTTCCGATTCCTATACGTAGGTTAGCTAGCTTGGCTTTTACACATGATGAAGCACCAAGCAAAAATAACTGCATACCTCTGAATGGCCGAGATTCCTTCTATCAGGGTGACTCAGCAGGACAGCCATGCATTCCTATGCAATGTCCTGGAACAGGCTGCTTCTTCTTTAGACTGGTTTGGGTTTGGGGTGGGATTTGGGCCTCCAGAGCAAGGCTGGTGCCAGAGAACAGCTTATCCTTAATTACATTTCCATGATAGGATTTGACGGTGGAAGAGCAAACACCACTGAATTCAAGGTGATAGAGCCATTTTCCAGGCAAAATAAATCAGATAACTGGGAACCTGGAATTGAGCATAAGTTATGAAGAGATAGATTTCATCATCTCAGAAATAGCCCTGGCAAAGCCCCAGGAGACAATGTAGCTAAGTTATTCTGTGGCTTTTGTCTTCATTCATGTGGCTCCTGGATAACTAAAGCTTAACCGCAATTATAGTAATTTTATTTTAAGGAATCACACAATGACATGGACATCTCCTCAGACATTTTGGGTGGCCCCTAAGAGGAATATATTGGTGGCATTTTTGGCCATTGGCATTGTGGGATGGCAAGTTCCCTGCAGAACTATGGAGTGCAAAGCCAATATTTTTTTAAAAAAATTACAGTCAAACCTCTGGCTTCTTTTTTTTTTTTTTTTTTAAATAAAATTTTGCAGAGGTTGGGGCAATGCTTTGAAGTCCTGGAGGCTAGATGGAATTTGGGATGCAGGAGCATTTGTTAAAAGCATATCTGGAGGGTGTTTAGGTGCCTATTAGAAAGTGGGAAGTGTTCGGGAGTTCATTTTTCGGAATTGCTCTTCAATGGCGCCAGTCTGCCTCTTTGCAACATTTCACCCAGTTTTGCAAATCTGACAGCCCTCTGGCCAGCGTTACGTGTTCTGCCACAAAGTTTTGCGAAACATCCTCTGTCTCTTATCAAAACAACAGGGTAGAGTTCTGCTTGTGGTAAAAGTTCACAACACTGAAGCAGCTAAAAAAAACCCCAATAATTTTGAGATGGATCATCACCTAGTTTTGGAGTGGAGCTGCACTATTTTGCACCACTTGATGATATTGTGCTATTGTAGTAAGGCCATTCTGAAGAATTCTGTGGCCCACTAACTTCAGTGCTGACTTTAAGGGCATGTGCCCCCTCAGTACACTGAAGAACTGAAGATCTGATATCTCCTGTCTGTCATGTTGTGAACATCAGGACGCTTCAGCCTTCCTAATAACTAGTCCAATCTCAGTGGCTCAGCCTAAGCATTTGTGCTTACAGATCTCCCTGTGGGTTTTCTTCAATCATTTCTCCACTTGCCAGACCAATTTCTTCAATATGTGTTTGCACACATTGGCAAATGTCCTCCTAACCACTAGTTAGGACATTGACATAGATGTCAACATGGTAAACCCTAAAACATCCATGTCCCAGTTTCTCTTTTGCCTTGACCTTAGTCTGATCTGAGTTTCACTTCCATAGGTGTCATGGTGAGAGGCTGAGAAATGAAAAGACAATAAAGGTGAAATTTGTTTTTCATAGGGGCAGATCACATGTGAGTTATGAACCATCAGACAAATTGTGCCCTTGAGACAATTGTGCCAGCTCCTTTATCAACCCACCATTCTGACCTTCCTGATTTATCCTCTTCCACTCTCAGTCACCATGCTGTGATTTATGACCTTGCTCCATTGTGTCTCTCAGTTCTTGGGGCCAGGTTTGTACAGTTGATGCAAAATTTATTGCAATTATGGCTTAATCTTCACCTCATGTTTGCAAAGTCCTCATGAAAAATAATGATCGTGTTAATAAACTTCACAGCACTTGTGAGGATGTAGAAGTGATACAAGGTGACAGAAGATATGTTTTTATAGTGTATAAACCTGCTTTAGAGAGGAGGGTGGTGCTTATGGAAGAAGTCATGCTCTGCATTATCAAGTGCCTCACTGACAATTGCAGTACTTGCTTGAGGCTCCTCAGTACTCCAAGAAGATGGAGAGCCTCCTTAGATCTCCCATACTGCACCCCCTCTCCTTGAACCAATCTCTAAAGAAGTGTCAGACCATAACCTGACAGGGAAGACCATGCTCATGTGTGCAGTGCACAACCATGCCCTTGATGCCCTTAGGCAGAGAAAGACTGGGTCCACCATGAGCAATCCTGTTCCTGATAACAGGTTTCTGCTTTCCCGTGGAACTCTAGCATGTGTTCAGGAGAACAGTTGGTGTTTTGCTCCTTAGTTGAATCTAGAAGTCTGTCTTCAAAAATGCAAAGGCTTTTAATAAGCAAGAGAAACATGCACTACTTTTTTTTTTTTTCAGAAAAGCCATCTGCTTTCTCAGTGGCTGGAGCTGCTGGTTTGCCTTGGCCTTTGTATGAAGTGCTTTTTGGAGGAGTTTGTGGACAGGATACATAAGAGAAAGATCTCCCACAAGGGTGTCTCAGAGGCCCTCTGTGGTGTGTTGGGACTTTGAGATGGACCTGTGTTCTAAGCTCATGGAAAGGAGACAGAGGATTTAAATAGCGTTTATTCAATTTCTTTGTGGGTATCTTTCTTGAAATAAACTCCTTTTCTCTTTTGCTTTATTGGAAGCACAGCCACAGCAGGGTGTCCAAAATCATGCAGGGCTGTGCTTGGCAGGCGCCCATGGGGAAGCAGCATGCAGTCCGGCAGGGTTGTGCCTTGGATACATTCTGTTGTTCTCCATCCTCTGCTTTGATTAGTCCATGTCTCACAATCACCATGTACCAAATGACTCTCAGACTCTCCTGGCTAACTCTGCCTCTCTATGCCATGCTGGCTTCCATGAGATAGGTGTATATCTAATTCCACCCTTTAACCATGTTCTAATAGGCCACACCAGGTCACCATCCTCTGAAGCTTCTCTAAACACATAAAATTTCCACTGAGTGGTATTCATTGAAGTGGTTTCTCTCTCTGCAGGGCCACTGGAGATGCCAAGCTACAGTGTAAAACAGTAAAGTAAAACAAGTAAAACAGTGCCTGAGGTAGTTCTTATAGCCACATTGCACCCAGAGGGTCTTAATGTGGATGAGATCAGTCCCTCTCTCACTGGGCTTTAAATATATGAAATATTGTGTTTATATATATATTAAAAAACAGTCTTTGCCATCTGCGTGAGCAGCTGTTGGGAAATCTTGTGACTTCTAAATAGTATACTTCTGCAATATCTAGTTGCATTTAGCAGGAAACTGCAGAGAACTGGTGCCATGTCCAATCACATCCCATCCTTCCTCTCCTACACAGAGAAACTTTGGAGGTTCCTCTCCTTCCATTCTGGTACCTTGCCACTTTGCAAGTGGTCTGGTGAGAAAAAGCTGTCTGTAGTAAAGGGAAACAGCTCTGCTACGACATCGTGCATTTGCCTACAGAAAAGTTGCCTCTCCTCTCCTCCTACAAGACAAGATGAAAGCACACACTCATCTAGCATGAAAATTCTGTTTGTGTCTAATAGCAAACTTCAGAGCAAGCTGACATGGGAAAGGCCCCCAAATGATGATAGATGGCATTCTTTTGCCATGCAAACAACAAGAAAACAAGCAGCGAAAACCCAACAAGTTTCTGCAGAATCATTGATGACTGTCATTCAGGCTTAACATGGTGTCTGGAATAAGGCAAGTTGGCTCTTTAGATCAGGTATGGGAACTGTCTGTATGTCAGCACAGTGGATGGCCTGGTAGTTCCGCACCTCAAATTCAGGCAGTGAAAGCCATGCAACTGAGTAACATTCTGCAGGGCATTCAGCAGCGGGATGGATACAAGGACTGTGCTTGTTCTTTAAGCTGGACACAAGTTCAAGGAATACTAACAGGAAGCTTTGCAGTGATTTACTTCTGTGCACATTGGATGAAAAGGCCCTACTCCTTTTACGAATATTTGAGAAGAACTTAGAGCTGGAGCAGGATGTGGGACCCTGGAGCTTTGGTGCTTTTGTGCAATGAATGAGAAGGAACTGTGCAGTTCCTGCTGCAATGAATTTAGCACCAAGTAGCTAGCTTCTGTTCTGGGAAATCGTTCAGATGTACTGAGGTGCAAACAATCTCTTCCTGAAGGAGGAGCCAGGAAAGAATCTACGTGCCTGGTCTTGTTCTTCCCTTGGAATTAGGACTGGCCCACACAGGGATCTGAAAGTAAACTGAGAGTGGTTCGTATGAGATAAGGTACTCGTGAGGCTTGTTAGAAAGGCAAGCATTAGAAGGACACAGCAAGCACTGTCTGTTGTGAGTACCTGTCTGCCTCCTGCATATAGAGGTGTATTTATTTAGATTTGTTAATACCCATTGCTGTAGGGAAAGCAATCCAATCTGAATGCTCAGTCATCACCTGCTACAAGGAAAGGGTACATGCAAGAGTAATTTGAAGATAATTCTGGCTTCCAAGGAAAGATGAAAGGATTTTAGGAAAAGAGGTTGTGAAAACAAATATTACTGGAGAGCTTATCCATAAATAAATGAAATGGAGCCTGAAGTGCTGGAGAGTCGCCACTGCTTTCTTAAAAACCCAAGGACAAAAGAAAAAGATTGGCTGAACAGGATATAAGGCAGGAAACAAGATCTTGTAAAACTGTTAGCAGTCAGGGAGGGAAGGAAAAATATCAATATGGGAAAATCACCTTTGATTTAATGCCCACCTCAATGTCCTGCTGCAGAGGGATAAGCTTACAACCCTCCCCCAAAAAGAAATGGAGCATGCTCCCAATTCTCTGGGTCCATGCCAAACTGTGAAGTTCACTTTCAAAGGCAAAGCTGACACAGAGACATTTGACAGGACTCATGCTTCTGAATCACATGGATGCTTTTGTAAACATTACTTCTGGATATACTTAATATCTCCACTATTAATCGAGTTGCGGGGAGTTAAAAGCCCATTAATGGCACTAACAAATGCTATTTAACTGGGCTGAATTGCAAATGCAAGTTTAGGCAGAGAACAAATACAATGTGACTTTGGAGGAGCAGAAAGCCAGCCAAAGCCCTCACATTTCATCTTGCAAAAACAAACCCACAAAACAAATATCAATTAATCAATGCAAAATATATAGCCTGTGAGAAGGGAGGAAAAGCCTTGGCAGATGTGATATTGAAAGAACTTGTGAGTATGTTGGCTCAAGCCATATGTGGGGCTCAACAAATGGAAGGTGGACCAATACATGGCACAGACTTGATAAGTTCTTGGCGTGAAGTGTGACCCAAGGACGGTCAATGAAGTTTGGTCTTTGCTGGCACAAAGAGCACACAAAACAGGACAAGGAAATTATGATCTTGCTGTGAAATCAGTGGCCTACCTAACAAGGGAGGTGGTGATAACCTGGCTAATCTTCAAAGCAAAGCAATAGCAGAGACTGAGGGTTTGGAGAAATCATCCAAGACCTTTCAGGTTTTTGGTGAGTGCAATGGGAGAATGACTCAAATGTGCTTGGTTTGCCTGGCTCTATTTGTAGGTACATGTTAATACCTGTTCACACTTACTGGTTTCTGAGCAGTCAGGACAATGAATCTCTAACATGATGCTTGCTTGTATGTAAAAGTATAAAAGGGGCAGGAAATTGGTTAAGGGAAAATATAACATGAATAGTGTGGGGGAAAATTAAACAGTGAAATGCACAAGAATGTGAATATCTCTTCAGGCTATTTGCCTGGGGCTTTCAAAAGCAGGCAGTAGATTGTGTCCTGTGAAGTCCAGTTCTATACTGTTCGGAGTACAAATGGATAATGAGTAAATATTTCCAAAGTGTGTTAACTGTGTAGCATTTGAACTAGATGGGCACTTACTTTTATATTATCAGTGTTCTTATTACCTCTTAATAATTACATTNTGTACTATAACACTCAGGCACAAAGGAGATGAATTAATGCTTTATGGAAAGCCTCCAGATTAGCATTTCCTCACTCCACTGTGCAATCATAATGTTGCTTTAACAGAGCTCTCTATATGCTATTGCACAGGCTTATGGGGAGAACCACAACAAAGCTTCCAAGCTTGGTCTTTTATGCTTTAGGGAGGGTGTGTTGTGGAGATGGGCTGACCCTGGCACAGGTCACCATGGGACAGGGAGATGGAGATGTNCTTTAATTTAATCTTCTATATGCATCTACTTTGTGTCACAGTCACAGGATTATCACTTTATAGGAGAGATCATCACTGTCCTCTTTGCATAACTGCTCAGAATTTCTTCTTACTCTCATCACTTGACCTCAGGCTTTATTTACTGAACACCACTTAAGTTCTGTCTAGAACAAAAATTGATTACATTTCCTAGTTGGCTTTCCTGTGATACTTTCACTTTAAAATTGAGCAGTTCAGAAACTTGAACAGATTTCCCCTTACCACAACCCTTATGAAAACAGGGAGAGTACCAAAGTTTAACCAAAGTGGAACGAGGATAAAGGCATT
>VYZS01012176.1:12210-27740 GCA_013400695.1 Neodrepanis coruscans | reverse complement strand
GTTTAGTTATAGATTGTTCTCTCTCTTTCCTCCCTTCTCAATTAGTTATATGTTAAAGTTTATAGTTTTAGGTTTCATTCATGTTTGTGTAAAGGGGAAAAATAAGTTTTAAGGGGTGGAATGTTAGGGGTAAAATAGGTCCCTGCTTTTAAAACGTATTGTTTTTCCCTTTTTCCCCTTCTTCTGTGGGGGACAGGGGTTATTCCTTCTGCGGGGAGGGGATGGGGAGGGGAGTGTTGGTTTTTACAGGGGTTTGGGGGATGAGGGGNGGGGGGGGTGGTGTTGGTTTTGACGGGGGTTGGGGGGAGGAGGGGGGAGCAGGGAGGGGGATTGCTTTCCAACCTGTGTTCTCTGTTTTATAAGAAAGGGCGGGCAAATTCGAGTCCCTTGCGGGTGTGAACCCATCCAGGGGAAGACATGGGCTGGTCCCCTGTGGTTTCCTAGCAGCTCCATGGGCATGCGTGATGGTGGTGGGGCCGTGCCACCCAGTCACAGTTCCCCCACGGGTGAGTGGCTCCTGCACGGAGACAGCAGTGGCTTTTCTATACGCACGGCAGCCCTGTCCCACAGCTGCCCATGTGGCAGCAGGGGGCTAGCCCTGCAGCACCTGCTGTGGACTCGACAGCGGCAGGCACAGTGCGGGCGAGGGGAGGCCCCTGTCCTGCGGCCATGGCTTTCACAGTCCTGCTGGCTCACTCTGTTGGTGCGGGCATGGCGTTCACCCCGTCCTGGGCGCACAGCGGCAGGACCCACAGCCGGACTCATGCGGTGCAGTGGCTGCCAGCCCCGAAGTGACAGCCAGCGGCTGCCCGCAGCTGCTGGTGCTGGGCTTAACATCAGCAGGTGTGGCCGGCTCTCTCTGCTGCCTGTGAAGGCTCCATGCTGCTCACCGAGGGCACCCGTGCTGTAGCGGCTCCTGCCGCCTTCCTCTGGTGCCGCGTGTATGCATGGCAGGTCCTGCCACCCGTGCACGCCCTAATGTGGCACCAGATGGAGAATGCTGATGGCCTTTGTGGTGAGTGGGGCCACCTCAGCAGTGGCTGCGCTGCTACGTGGGGCAAGGGCAGCCCAGGGCCCTCAGGGCACCCCGTGGCCCTGACGGATGCAGTGATCGCAGTTTCCCCCTTGGTGGGCCCCAACCATGGGGCATTTTGGTGGGAAACACTGCCATATTGCCTTGTGGTGAAGTCTCAAGGAGGAGGAGGTGCCGAGTGCCGTTAGCCAATCTGGAGTCGACCTGCGCTGGCAGGGGGCCCTGAGATCACACGGGAATGGGCACCTTATATAAATTGCAAGCCCAGAAGTTTTGTTTCTCTCCGGGCTTGGCTGTCATTGAAGTTGTATCTTGGCATCTTGTTTGCTCTCTTGGCCTTTTTCCCGCAGCTCGGGCAGAAGTGCAGCCTAATCAACAGTGGAGACAACTCAGGACCGAGGACCACATCACTCACCAGCTGTGATATTCTATCCTCTTTTAGGCCCCATTAGATCAGGTTGCTCAAAGCCTCATTTAACCTGGCCTTCAACACTTCCAGAATTAGAGAAGTTTGAACACTTATTCATTCAAGCATCAGAAAACATAGGTTTTGATGACTCTTTCTTATGTTGAATAGGTAAGCACTGAAGGCAGATGCTCTGAGTGCCATGATGTATCCATCCCTGGAAATTTTCACGTTTCTTTGGGACAAGGCCCAGAGCAACCTGATCTAGCGCTAAAGTCTGCTCTGACATGAATTGGACTATTCCTTCCAGTTTCAGTTTTGCTTTGACCTTATCAATTAGCTGGTTGGAGGTGTCTTAAATGATCCAATAAAAATTAACTTGGAAAATTGCTGCCTATTTCAGCATCTCTCAAAATGTGAATGAATGGACAGCTACTAGTTATGTCTAGTTTAATTGTGAAATTCTTTCACAAGATATGTTTGAGATTGTTGATATGTGTTTTCTAAACCATAAATGTATATGTGGTTTCTAAACCACTAAATGTATTAAGCCTGGTTTTGCTCAGAAATTAATGTATTGCAAAAGGTATTAATGCATGTATGTGTCATGGGCTATTTCAGATCTAGCAAGCTGGAGAAAGCTATAATAGAATTCTCTCACATATGCAGTGGTTCTGGATGGATTGGTCTTAATTTTCTTGAATTAGTTGAAAAGTGGGAAGAACATGAAGTGTATGTTTCCATGAGTCTGAATTTTGCTCATAAATTTGCAAAATGTGTTTCAGTCTTTCTTTGTTAACACTGAGTATTGTCTGAAGTCATGTTTAGCACTGTTCTTGTCCATTCTCTAAGGAGATCTGCTCTAAGTGTATGAGTCTGTGCCTTCAGGCTGTTCACTGAATGCTTTCAACGTTTGATTCAGTCTTTTCACCACCACAGACATTCTTAATCATGTTGCTTTGTGGACTGAAATGAAAGTACTGTGTTGCTGTCTAATTTGTACCATATGTCACTTGTTTATAGCTGGAGCAGAGAACATAGGCATCAGAATTTTCATTGGTTTTAGTTATTGACACTATCAGCAGTATTATAGTTAACATTTGCTTCCTTCCTAGTGTTTTCACTTAGTCATATCTTTGAGCACAGTCATGCCTGTCTTTCCATTCCTCAATACACAAGAATGTGCTTTCTCTTTTTCCAAAATTCATGCGTATTTTCAGTGTACTGTTTTTAGATGCTCTGGCCTATTGAATTAATTTAGTAGTATGCTGTGTTGGTGACTGGGTGTGGTGATCTTTGAGAGAAAAGTACCATGTAGAAAATAACTTGGTTAAAAAAGATGCTTTTATATGTTTGGGTTTTTTTTGCCTAAAAGATGAATTTCCTTTTTGAGTCCCCTAATAAAAGGTCATAGAGTATAATTTTGTCATATCAGTGTAAAAGGTTTGAACAAAGTACTTTGTCCATTAGAAAAAAACAAAAAAAAAAAAGAAGAAATAACCCAAATCTGAGCTTTGCCTCTGCCTATGTCAGAAAATTGTGGAACATGTAAAGTTACATTACAATTACCCATCTCTGAGTCCATTTTTTTCGATGTCAACTCAGCATTTTTCAAAAGTGTTATACACTTATAATTACTCCACAAATTTTACCACTACATTCCAGTAGCATCGTCAGGCATTGTTGTCTTGAATATCATAGGCAATAAAGCAGCCCAGTGATGCTGTGTGTTCTGTTGACAGGTGAAAATTGTTGCTGTTTCTGAAAAAACAACAGATCTTGTAGAACTTTTCATGAAAGTATTCATTTACTTTGGACTCTCACTTGCCTTGCAGAGAGAGAAAATAACAACTACATAAAATAATCCCATAGTTAGCTCATAAAATGTTCAGGCTAGATCAAAGGTTGAGAATGGTGGTAGTAAATGACTATGGACAGCAGCTCAGACACTTTATATGTAGAGATGATTGCAAATAGGTGGAAATTATGTGAAATCTGAGCACTCAATTGCTTCCCAAATCTCTTACTGCTGTAACTTGATTGACATGAAACCTAATCTAGATTGCTTTCCTAATCTAGACTCTCTTTTCAGGTTTTGAGTTACCTGGAAAATTTATTCAGAGTAGCACCTGAGGAAAATATTATCTGGCAATTTTTGTTGCTCCCATTTAGCTGGCAAGCTAACTAGTTTTTAATCACTGTATAGAGTTATAGTAGTTACAATAACTATAATAGTAGTTATATTTACTAGCTAGCTAGCTAGTTAGTTATTAGTCATCAGTAGATTCTGGGAAATATTGCTTGCTTTCTTGTATTACTATGTAATAAAAAGGTGTTTACAAGAAATACTAATCTTCATTGTGTCTTGCAAGTACTCAAGAAATTACCAGTGGAAGCGGTAAAAAATGTGGGGTCAGTGATATGGATCATTTGGGCCATAAAGAGACTGCTGTTTTGTGCTCTCTAGTTTCATGGGGTAAATTGCAGTTACTACATTAGGACATCTTATGTAGCTGTGTGACAGCTCGTATAACTGCTGATAGCTGCTCTGTCTGTCCTTTTATTCATTTTAGATTTTAGACACTGTGTGGGTAGTGCAGGTACAGTAGATAATGAGGACAGATTTTGGGAGAAGAGCAAAAGGTGCAAAACAGCAAGATTCTGGGCATGTGGAATGGAAAATTTAGAACAGACAGCAAACATTTAGCTTGCAGATTCCAAGAAATGGAAACTTATTAAGAAAAAAAAAAAAAAAGAAAATAAGAAAGAAAAAAAAATTATTTTTTGAGTATTGTTGACTTGAAGGAAGCCACCTAAAATTGCTGAGCACAGAGCAAGCCTGGAGGTATGTTCTGGCCAAGGGGAGATTTGTTCAAAATCATTTTCATTTTGATCCACCAGGCCCAAATTGCCTTTTTCAAATGTTACCTTATTCCAGAGGCTGTAGTGAAACCTAAAATTAAAAATTGAAAGACTTTTTGGTGTTTGAAGCGTATTCCTATTACAAAAGATGCTGGCAAATCCACCTGAAAATTACATCCCATTTCAGGTCCTGAGAAATCATTTTTCCTTATAATTTCTCTGCTTAGTGCCTTATGGTATGTGTCAAAATCCTTTTGGGTGGCACAGTTGAGGAGTGAACAAGTCTGTTTTGGTATAAAATGTGTTTATTTATAATCCTTTTTTTTTATAAGAATCCTCCCATCACCTGTGGTTTGTGGTAATTAACTGCAGTCATGGTGTCTCTTGCTCAACAGCTCATGAATTACTTTCTGCAAAAGTTGCATAGTTTCAGCAAAAGCAATGGGGGAAAATCCCGTACTCAGAGTAATTTGTAAACTGGAATCTTCTAAATAGAAGATTGGGGTTAAAATCCAGTCACAGGAGTCGCCTCTCTTCCTTCCCTCTCTCTTCTATGTGCCTTATTTNATATATATATATGTATGTATAAATTTCATATTCTAAAGGAGTGTTACTTAGACATAACAGTATCTCTTTTTCTTTTCATTATCCAAATTGAAGCAGGGCATGTATTTTTTAAAAGAGAAAACCAAACTATATAACTTATTTTCTTCCACAAATCTATTATTGATTAAAGATAGATGTAATGGTTTAGCTTAAACCGCAGGGGAAGACAAAGAAAAAAAAAAACTTTTGTCCTGTGCCCACATTTGGCTGGGAGGATTAGCCAGGTTACCAAGGTTACCTCTGCCTGGGTTTTTCCCATCAGCCCCTGAGACCCACAAGGTGTGCTGGGAGGGGGCTGGGATTATAAATCTGCGGGACAGGGCACTCGCTCTCTCTCTCTCCGGGACTCGGGAGCTGAAGGCGGGGTGCCTCTACTCAGCACAGCTTTGAGGACTGCCCCCGCCCCGGACCTTGCTGCCTGCTGCCTCTTCTCCACGGAGTCTTCCCTGGGGTCGCCACTGCTTTTCGTCACCCCCTGCCTANGCAAAAGCAATGGGGGAAAATCCCGTACTCAGAGTAATTTGTAAACTGGAATCTTCTAAATAGAAGATTGGGGTTAAAATCCAGTCACAGGAGTCGCCTCTCTTCCTTCCCTCTCTCTTCTATGTGCCTTATTTGGATGCATTATGAAAAAAAAAAAAGGGCAAACACTTGATGTTGATCTGTTCTGGTCACTTTTTACTATGAAATTCTATGTTCACAGAGAAATTACACACAAGAATGCTTGTTTCTGAATTCCAGTCATGTGAATGTCAGCAGGACAAAATGGCTCAGCCTTGCAAAGGTCTTTTGTATATCTACAGAACCCAAAATATGTAAGGTTGCAAACTGAAGCTTTTATAAGTAAAGGCATCTTCAGTGTTCAGTAGTCACTAAAAATAGACATTTCAGCGTACTAATTTTGATTTGTACTTGTTTTGTCTTTTGAGCATCTCTCTCATCATGTTTAACTTGTGGCATGTTAGATAGGATTAGATGAACTTCAAATGACCATTTTAAGGTAAATTAGTGGGTTTTTATCACTGCCTGAAATCCTAATAACTTCTGGAAAACTTCAGATATGACTAGGAACAAAACTGATGTTCATTATTTCGTTTTTCATTTTGCCATTCTTCACTATGACAGTGCCATGTTCCTTACTGTTCAATTTACTCAAAGTGATTGCTTTTCTTGAATATTTGGCATAGTCGAGTTGAAATTGCTTTTCCTGAAACATATATTGCAGAGATTATACTTTCAGTTGGCTGATGCCTTATGACTACCTATAAAAATGAATCTGAAGTCATGTAGTGTTTTTTGTCATGTACTATCTCGTGTCTTAGGAATTTTAGTTTCGAATGTGTGAAGAGTTTTCTTTGGAAGTATTCAGCAATGAGAACTCTTTTTCTGGATATTAACTTTAGATTCCCTGGAAATTGTTTTGATTGGTTTACTACTGTATTTTATATATACAATCTGAGTAAATTCTGTCCTAAAGACTTATGATTTGAATCAAAATACATTTTGGCCCAAGAAGGCTTTTTTCCCCCTCTTTGAAATATATTACTTTCCCAACAATTACAAATTCCCCCACCTTCACAAAATGAAGCTTTACTGCGTGCTTTTGAATTTTCAAACTTTTCACTTTGCTGTGGACAACATGCTATTTACACCTTAATAGTAATATTACGTGCTATAATTCTAATAGTATACATATGATTTAATTGTGATAATTCTATTCTGGTCGCTTCATTGTGTCTCTTTCCTGTCCTGGCTCGTTGGAACTGAGCACTGAATTTTAGGAAAGATGGTCCTTAGCATCACTACAGTCGGTTGATGTCATAGCCAAATGATGGATATATAATCTTTACAAATCCAGTCTACAGCCAGAAGGTTTTCTGGCGGAAGTGTCTGCCTAGTGCTGTTTATATGGCACCACCACAAGCAGATGGGATAAATGGGTCCTGTTCAAGATGGTTCTACAGCTCATCCCTGCTGGTGAATGCTCTTGAAGTCTAAAAGTATCCAAGATTTCTCTCTACAGACTGTGTTGGCAAGTTCGACAGAGGATTTTATCTGGATATACTTTGTAATAGAAATTGCTATGAAAATACTGTGCAATATTCAGATGGCTGTTACATTCAATTCTGTGGGACCATAAACCTATCAGGCTGGACTCACATCCTGAACAATAAGCTTATCTTGGAGTTCCCTTCAAAATAAATCTTAGGATGCATTTTTTGCCTTTCTGAGATTTGGGTGTTTGTTGGAAAAAACAGTGGACAGCTTTTAGCACATAAATTATTTAGCAGTTTTGTCATTGCAGGATCACCAGTAGGGATAGGAATAGCATACAGGCTTTCCTTCCCTTGGGAACCAGCTGTCTCAGATAGAAAACAATATTAACAGTGGTTCAAGTTGTTAATGGTGATGAAATCAAGAGCAAGTCAGGTCACAGGAGTGAATTCATTCTGGAGGAGAGATGAACTTCAGATAGTCTGCATTTTTAAGATCTTATGGATAAGACTGTGAGTTTTAATTTAAAGTATTTTGTTTTCAGATGAGAGCTAGGTACAAGTGACATGTTACCTGTCTTCTATGTGTCTCTAGTGCAGACTGAGAAAAGTGTGATTTGTAGCCCAAATCATCTTTCAGAATCATGGTGTATTGTGTCAGCAGCTGTATAAAATGTAGGCACTTGGGATACGTACAAATGGAAATCAGCCCTTGGACAATGATCAGAATCGAATAATAAATAAATAAGTCAATAAATAAAACTAACTGTTAAGAAAATTCCTGTTACAAAAATGTGAATGATTGAGGGTTGAATATGAAAAAATGTGGTGTCTTTTTTTTTCTTTTAGTATGCTAAAGGTCACAAATGATAATATTTAATGATGACTGCAGACATGTTAGAATGCCCATGTATTTTTCCTGATAGTAAAAATCTTGTGTGATCTACAAATTTTTATCCTTAGACATCTTGGTGGCCCTTCAGCTTCTTGTTATATGTATTTTACAGAAGTCTCATCAGTAAAGTAAAAACATATTTTCTAAAGAGAAATACACTTACCAGAAAGTTTCAAGATGACTAGTGGCTACCTGCAATGCAGGTAGAGAGCTTAAGCAAATATAATTATTTTACTAGTTACTTTGAAAATTCTTATACTACCTTCATATCATCTTTTAAATGCATCAATATAATGGTTAGTTGTGCATTCAACAGATTTTATTGCTATTAAATTGTGGATAAAGAAAATACAACTCTTGAAGTGCTGTTAAATATTACAATTAGTCTCTTCAGGTTAGTTGAAGCCACAGAAATTAAATATAAAACATGGAAATTTTATATAGTGTAAGCATTTCTAAACTAAACCCCGGGTTAGATATCAGAGCCTCTTTTTCCATTGTTTGCAGCTATTCACATACTATAAATAAATTGTTAAATACATTATATAGATGTTTCTGGCCCAGTATTTGATTTTTGCGATGAGTACAAAATGTGATGGCTTTATGAGTTTGAAATACACCTTAAAGCAGTTAATGATGTAGAGGCGTTAACATCTCATCTTAGTTTTTATGTTCAATCTAGGATTCCTTGCTTCTTAAAATTGATCTCTTGTGGATTAAATTTGAGTATCACTGTTTTCTGTAATAATGAATTCTGTGCCACCTGACACCAAGGCCAGATTGCACTGTTGCTGCTGATGAACTTTGTATTTTAGAAAAAAATCAGGCTAAAAGAAACCAAGACTTGGAAACACTATTTTCAGATATTATAAGTGATATATATATATATATATATATGTATGTATAAATTTCATATTCTAAAGGAGTGTTACTTAGACATAACAGTATCTCTTTTTCTTTTCATTATCCAAATTGAAGCAGGGCATGTATTTTTTAAAAGAGAAAACCAAACTATATAACTTATTTTCTTCCACAAATCTATTATTGATTAAAGATAGATGTAATGGTTTAGCTTAAACCGCAGGGGAAGACAAAGAAAAAAAAAAACTTTTGTCCTGTGCCCACATTTGGCTGGGAGGAGTAGCCAGGTTACCAAGGTTACCTCTGCCTGGGTTTTCCCATCAGCCCCAGGGACCCCCAAGGTGTGCTGAGAAGGGGCTGGGATTATAAATCTGCGGGACAGGGCACTCGCCCTCTCTCTTTCTCCGGGACTCTGGAGCTGAAGGCGGGGTGCCTCTACTCAGCACAGCTTTGAGGACTGCCCCCGCCCCGGACCTTGCTGCCTGCTGCCTCTTCTCCACGGAGTCTTCCCTGGGGTCGCCACTGCTTTTCGTCACCCCCTGCCTAGAAAAGACCCTTTGGGAGGACTTCTTCATAGACACACCACCTCTGAGATGACTTCCGCCTCCTTTTTCCACAGATATATTTTGTTTTTGGGTTTGTGGGTGCCTGCCTCTGGACCTTTCCTGTGTCCTCCTTTGTGTTGTTAGGGGTTTTTTTCTTTCCCCACGGTGTGTGGGGGGTGGGGCCGTCTTGTCCGGGGTATGGTGTAACCTCTATTCTTTCCCCCTTCCCTTCTCAGGTTACAGTGTGTGTGTGTGTGCGTGTGTGTGTGTGTGTACCTCAGAGGGTGTCCTGGCTGGCATCCACAGTGCCCTCTGCTGGCCATAATTGGGCAATTACACCCATTTATTCCCCCATATATCTACATTTTAATAAATTGCTGCCTTCCCTATCCGTCTCTTGTCCACTGATAAACCTAATATTGTCCTAAACCAGGACAATAGAACTGAGCTGTGAGAAACACTATTAATCCATTGTATTGTAATGTTTCCCCTGTAGAAAACTGTATTCTTTTCAGTAACTATAACAGATCTTACATGCTTAAATAAGAAAGTTTCCAAGTGAAAATCAGCTGCTGAGCCCACATAGGAGTATCACTGACAGCCCACACAGGGTCAGAATTCTCCAGGAGCTGCAGGAGGAAGCTAGACAAAAGTCTCAATGGCCTTTCCAAAGATCCATGAGAATCCATAAGCAGGACAGAAAACAGAGTGAATTATTGGCTGTGTAACTGGTGAACGTTTTAATTTTGTAAGTCATTAATAAGTAAACCTGTAGGTAGAAGGGACAGGTGGGTAATAGACAGGGAGTATGGTCTACTTCTTGAAGCTTTGTCCAAACAGTCAACAGGCATTGAATAGTACAAGAGCAGAGGAAAATTTGGCCGATTTGGGAAGAATTTGGGGCTCTGTTTGGTGTTTTTTTGGGGATTTTTTTGGGCTAAAATTTGGCCTATTTTAGGAAGAATTTGAGGTTTTTTTTTGCTAAAATTTGGCCAATTTTGGGAAGAATTTGGGGCTCTGTTTGGTGCTTTTTTTGTGGTTTTTTTTTTTTTTTTGGCTAAAATTTGGCCGATTTTGGGAAGAATTTGGGGCTCTGTTTGGTGCTTTTTTGGTGTTTTTTTGGGGCTAAAATTTGGCCTGAGTAGTCATGCAGAAAACACTATGAGTATGATTAAGAAATTTATGAGAGGACAGGTAAGTGACTGTTACTATTGCTAGCAATCTGGATAGCTATCAAAATAAAAAGGAAAATTTCCATCTGTTAAGAGAAATTTAGTATATTTTTGGCATTACCTAAATTTACAATTTGCATAACTAAAACAGTTTATTCTGAGGTTATCGCCTTCCTCATGTGTGACAAGTTCATATGTAGATGAAGAGCAATATATCTAAGTTTATTTAGATTTAGAGTAAGTCATAATCCTAACATTAGAATGTTTGGATTATAAATGCCTGTGGAAGTATTAAAGACCAGAGAGAGTAAAAGAATATGCATAGAGGTTTTTATAACAGTGTCACTTTCTAGGAAAAGGAGTGTCCTTTCTAGGAAATACTGGAGTGTCTTCTAGTCACTCAAAGTAGCCATGGAATGGTAGCAGTAAAGATCAACATGCTGACAAAATTTCAGGAGTATCAATGTACATTTCAATGAAGGGAACATTTGCATTTTTCAAGAAGCAAAATAGGATGCATCATGTGGCAACAATATATTTCACATTTATTAAACCATGCCTTGACAGAAGTATCTTAGTAAATATCAGAAGAAATAAAATGACAAATCACTACTCATTTTTAATACTGTGATTTTTTCAGATCATCATTATCTCTAGTAAATGCATGTACTGTACTAAAATGAACCATCCTGGCTTTGAGACTGCCTTCCCTCACAGTAGCTGAGGCTTGCCAGGCAGGTGGAATAAAGGAGGATGTTTGGGCAAGAACACCATACCCCAAACAGCTGTTGTGTGTGTACCCAGTGGTGGAGGGTGTAGACACACTCTTGAGTGTCTGCTAAGAGCTAGCACAAGTCATCCGTGTCTCTTCCATGGGGTTACATCTGCATCTTACTTGTAGATTAGTTTCTTGCTGATGCAGATATACCAGTTGTGGTCCAGGCTATACAGCCAGCCAAGTTGCAGAGCTTATGTAGGTGTATGTCAGTGTCCACCTGGTATAAGACAGCACAAGTCACAAAGTGGAACAAACCAAAGATAAGTGCAGCGGCCTTTCACATAATTGCTGTATTACAGACTTAGTCAACATGCAATACATCACATGGACCATAACTGATTCAGTAATAAGAAAGATTAAATTATATTGTTAATACATGTTTTACTTCTGTATCTTCATCAAAACACATCAATTTATGACTTGTAAAGAATGACACAAAAATCTGTTATGAGAGCATTAGATCGTGGTGATTACTCTAGCTGATTCTTTTTTTATTATTGCTTTTTTATGTGCCCAGATATTTTTTTTGAGTACTAAAAGGTAACCACTATTTGTTTTAATAAGTTATTTCTGAATATAACCTAGATTTTAAGATTACTAAGAATATATTTAAACATAATTTTTATAATTGCTGGAAAATTAAATGAGAAATTTTAATTTTATTAGTTATGATTAGTGTGCTAATTGTTATAGGAATCAACATTAGGAATTACATTTTACTTAATACAGAAAACATAAATAACCTCCTTGGATTTTCCTTCTATCTCCATTTCAGTTAACAGGCCCTTATTTCAAAATCCTATTAAACAAAGGGGTTTTATCTGTTTAATCTCGCTGAGAGAGAACTTTTAGGTACTGTCTCAATTGAGATCAAGAGCATATTGATTCTCCTGCAAAAGCTTTTATGTTACTTTTTTATCATTGCTTATTTTTTGAAGGGAAAAATATTATCTGAGATACCATTGTCTAACTTAGTTTTGTACTGCTACTATTGGACAGCTGTAATAAAGTAAAAATATTAGTAGTTGCTTCTACTCATAGATTTATTAACGAATTACTATCTGAAAAGCAGAAAATTTGTATTTCCATTAAAATCTCTGAAGCACAAAACACGTTTTAGTTACTGTTGATGCTTATTAAAGTGTTCAGCTAACTCCTAATCAATTTGCAGTTTTGACCTTTCCTATTTATGGGAGCTATTCAAGGGGTAGACGAAGGAGGATAATACATTATCTGTACTGTAGAAAATCCTTGAATACCAGATAATTCCCTTTTTTAACTAGTGTATATTTTGAGTTAAGCCTGCAGGCAAGATAGAATATTCACTTTTTGGTTACTATCTGTAGCTCTGCTGCTGTATTTCTATTAAAATTAGAAACATATGAAATATAGATAACATAGTACTGGTCTTAGAGTACTGGTCTCATGACAATGAAAATAAAATTGACAGTTTTACTCTTCCACTGTTACCACAATCTGAGGTGCCATTGTTTCAAGTAATGCAAGCCAACAGGGCCAAAAGGTTTGTGTGTACCCATCCTTTTAATTACAACTCTGTAAGGAAAGCCAATGTATTTTGGCTCAGATTGAAAATAAAATGTGGACTATATATTTGTATGGCCAAAATGAAAAACTGCCATTCCTTTCAGCATTTAGATATTCTATCTGACACAAATCCAGTTGTTTTTCATTCACTTATAAATAAAGCATGGGACAGATGTGCTAGATTTACAAATTGCTAGAGAAGGAGATGGTGTTTTTAGACTGCCTTCCTTTTGCCCTCTGTTGCTAGAGATAAAAGAAATCCAAATTGACTTGCTTCCTCTGCCTACAGCATTTTGAACTCACAGCTTCCCTGTGTTCGTCTCTTTCTCTGTGTAGCAGTATGGCTTCAGCTCATGGCTGTAGCTGTAGCTTCTTTGAGAGTTTGGTAGAGGAAGAAGGTGCTGGGATGGTGGTTGGATTTTGGAAAAGCCATAAGTGTCCTGACAGAATATAGTTTTTTCATCTACTATATGCTATGCCTGAAGGATGGAGTGAACTCTTGCAACCTCCACAAACACATGCTCTCTTCAGTTTGTCCAACAGTTATGTATTCACCACCAAGGGCACTCCTTGTTTTGGGTTATCATATCTGAAAGCCTTCCCTTTACCCACAGTTCCCCATCAAGTCTTCTCCAGACCCCAAGCTGCTGCTTCTGCAAATGGGGTCACCCAAGACCAAGCCAGGTCTTACTTTGTGCCAGCTTTCCTACTTCCTCAAAAGCCGCAAACAGCAAGCAAAAATATCACCAAATTCTGTCTTCTTGCCCATTCTTCACAGGTCCCATACTACAAGCTGACTTCTCACAAGCTACAAAGGTGATGTGAAATCTTTTCTTTCACTGCTCTCCCTGACCACTTAAGCAAAGCTGTATTTGCTTAATGAGTGTAGTTACCTGACGCTCATTAATATCAACAAATGCAGCTGAGTGTCTTATCATTTGCTCTCTCCTGGAATAAGTTTAGACATTCCCTGAATTTTGTTCTCAAAGTAAAATACTTTCACTGTTATCCTGAGACTTTTAATAGAAGATGGCAGGAGGATCTAGCTAGCAATTTACTGTCCAGCACACATTCTGTTGGTGGGAGGAGTGGTAAGACTTCACTCAAAGTGGATCTCATGATGTGAAAAAAGGCTTTTCAGAAGTGAGGTGTCAGCTTGTCATTTGTCCATTAAAAATTTTGCAGTTTTGGTATGGTATGTGAAGATTCTGTTACATCATCACTGAGCTTTCAACTGATTGCCAACCTACAGTTGTGATTAGAGCAGTGATTTCTATACTCATATGCTAAGAGCTTCTTAGGTTTCTTCCTGCTTTTCTGTTTCCTTGTTTTCTGATTGGAAAATCACCATGGCACGGGTGAAACAGCTTACAAAAGTAAATTTGATGTCTTTACTTTCAATAATGCTTACACATTGATGCCTTTTTTATCTAGAGAATGAATTTTGAAAGTTCAGTATTTCTTTGTAAGCAGTAAGTATGTACTTCTAATTATTGCTATGGATTATTCAGTTTATTATCCTAGTTTATTGTACTAGGACATATTTTTGGCTTCAAAATACAAGGATTGGATATAAAACAACCCCTTCCAGTTTTATTCTCTTAGAAGTTTTTGTACTGTGCTTGCTTAGAGGATCTTTTAGGCATTAAGAGGCTCTTAGATAACTGTAAATAGGGGAAGTGATACTAAGGAATAATATGTTTTTCAATATTAATTGTAGAAGAAAGTGTCATCGGGCCAAAATTGTACCTTCTCGTATTGATTTTTCAGGAGAAACACAAAGCCGTTTTATTGTTCATTACTATTTTAATCAGGTAAGAATTTCTAGTAAATACATCACCTTTCCATTTATGCTATCCAAAACACAATTCTTTGCACACACACACACACAAAAGACCAAAAAAAAACCCCCAAACTCCACCAACAACCACAAAAAAACCCCCCACCACGTTAAAAAACAGAGTGCATTATGACTGGAACAGAGAGAAATTATCTAAATTACAGATTCAGCAGTCTTTCCTTCCTGTTTTGCCTTTGGGTTCATTGTGTTGTCACACAATGCGTAACACAAGGTGTTTGTCATCTTTACCAGGCTTTACTCACTGAGGTGTAAAATCCTGTCTTAACTCTACAAAGAAAATCAAGAAAGTTCATTGATAAAACAAATTATGTTTTAATGAATTAATTTACTTTAATTTTATGCTATTGCAATATTTGTTTCTTGCTTACTGGTCCACCAAGGCAACTGAGAACCTACTGTGTAAATTCCTATATCACCTTTTGTCGTAGTGACCAAATGGCTGTTTTTCACCAAGTACGTTTAATTTGTCCTGCTCTCATATACAATATTGCAGGCAATTTTCCTTTTCCTAAAAGCTGCCCTGACATAGGTAAATTAGTCTTTTGAACTGAATATTTGCGTTCAGTACCTTAGATGATCACTAGTCTTTTTTATGTTTTAATATTAAAAGGAAAGAAGGAAAACTAGATGTGGTGGTTGTACCACAAATTCAGTGATTTTGGAGCAGAGACTCTGAGAGAAGTCACAAACACACCCCAAAAATGAAGAAAACACACAAAAATCACAGTTTATTTTGCGCAAACACCAAAACCTGACAAATAAAGTGCAAAACAGACAAACAAATTAAATTTTTCCAGGGCTCGCGTTTGAGGTGAGGACGCTCTGGAGATAATGCTTGTCTCTCTCTCCCTCTGAGCCCGGCTGAGAGACTCCGGGGTAGTTAGCAGGGAGCACGTGGTCTCAAGATCCCCTTAACCGTGAACCTCTGCCTAGTTTAGACTGAGGAAAACAACTCAAGAAGATTACAAAAAC
>VYZS01012176.1:203-12192 GCA_013400695.1 Neodrepanis coruscans | reverse complement strand
GCAGCATGGCAGTGTCCAGCCAGGACCGTGCTCCATCACCGCTTCCGCCGAGCCGCGCTGGCGGTGGGCGAAGCTGCCGCTCCGTCCTTGCCACTGTCCTGCCGCCGCCGCCGCCGCTCCCAGCCCCGGCAGCTGCCCGGGGCTCCCCTCTGCATGCCTCAGCTGTGGGTACAGCCCGCCTGGCTTCGCGCTCCAGCCCCGCCTCGGCTCGGAGCGGGGCCATGGCCGACCCGGGACCGGGATCGCGCCGCTCGCAGTGATTCTGAACGGCGCGAGCACCGCCCGTACTGGCAATCTCGCGCCATGCTGGCCAGGAAAGCCGGGTCCGCACAGCGCCGAGACTCTGCATCGGACCGGAGCCGCACCTCCCAGCAGCAGCGCCCGCCGTGCACGCCACTGGAGGGGGGGGGAGCGGAAGGGCAACCGAAAATCTATGCGGGCATGGGGGCGGGCAGCCCCGGAGCAGAAAGCAGTCGCCAGGGCCGCCAGCGCAAGGCAAAGTCGCCATACCATGGCTTGATCGTTTTTAACTTTCATTTTTTAGCCCCACGACACTAGAATAGAGCACAAGAATGAGAAGTCAAAGATGATCTACTTATCAGCATTTCTTTAAATTTTTTTTATTTTTTTTTTTTACTCTTTCTGATAGATAGGTGGCAGTTTATTGCCCTCCAGATTCTTCCAGAATCTGGCAGAAATGGCCCAAAAAACTTCTGCAGTGTCCTGTCTTTTTCAGTTTTATTTCTTTTATTGCTACTCACTCTTGTATTCTTTGTTCCATGAATTCATAGAATTGTTTAGGTTGAAACAAGACCAAGGAAAGAGACACTGGAGAATATTTATTCAAGATCGAGTACTTCTACTGATTTTGACTAGTTCAGCAAGAATAAACAATTTCTGGATGCGTTGGTTGTAGAAAACAGAGCCAAGAATATTTTCTGTATATCGTGATAGATAGAAAGTCCATCCTACTTGAAAAAGAATTAACAGTTATTTTGGCTTTCTGCACCATGTTAAGGGGGAAAGGCTTCAAGACATTTCAAATATGCAGCAGACCATCGGTGGCTTATTTGAAGATGTGCAAACTCTCTTAGGTTGAACTGCGAGTTGGAGAACAACATTGAAAAAGCTCTTTGGCAACTCAGTCAGTAGAGTCAGAGGTTCAAACATAGTTCCCACACAGAATCATGATTTTTTTGCAGTAAGCTTTCTTATATATCTGAATAATTAATTTAGATAAATAGATCTGGAGATTTTAGACTGGCTCTCAACTCAGAGGCAGTCCATCAAAGTGACTAATCTCTTTTGTGAATGGCTCTGAGACTGCTGGCTCAACAGATTGAGGTATACTATATACTATATATACAAACACTATATTTGAGGCTTGTGCTTTCTGGGCAAAGCACTGTATTGCACATTTTGCTACTGACCTTTTCCTGAATGTATTAGCAAGAGAGTTCACTTGGCTGTATTTGCATTCTGAGCTGCTTTTGTTGGGCCAAATATCTTTTGTTAATCCAATGTCAAGTGAGCATGGATACTTGTGTTGGAGCAAGGATGGCCAATGATTTTCAGTTAGCAAGCCAGTCTGCACTGGCAAAGGTCTTAAAGCTAGCAAATGTTGGTATTAAAACCAAAGGAAAAAAGCAAACTCTGTCTCACACACACACACAGATTATGTTAATTGTAAGCTAAATCTTTAAGCATATTTGATGAACATTATGAAGAATCTAAGGCAGAGATGCTTTATGTCTTTGAATTTTTGTTATACTGGGGAAGTTGATCTGAATCTGAGATAGGTCGTTGCATGTGTAATTGTCTCTTTTCCTGCTAGAGTTCACTATGTCCTACTTATGCACTTGAAGAGGTTCTTCACTATATTTTTTGCAGGTGTAGGTTTTGATAGGAACGTCTGTACCAATAATTGAGAGAAATTATGTTCCTTAAAGGCTAAGTGGAGGTAAGACTTGTTGCTGAGCTTGTGTCCAAGGCAACTGGACTGTCCTATCCAGTTGTATGTAACTTTATACAACATCATTAGAGCTAGATGGAAAAACACCAGTGATAACTAAATGTCAAAACATACTGTTTCATTCAAGGTTAGGCTTCTGGGTATTCAGCTTAAAATGGCTAAACAGGCTACAGAGCTAAAGTGACTTATGGCAGATCTGCAAAATCAGAAGCTGAAATGTTGATCTTCATTTTCTTTCCTTTTGCAAAGATAACCTCAAATTTCAGGTTATTTTCAAACATATTGTTATATCACACCACAATAAAAGAATTCTGTAAAGTTCTTCCTAGGATTACTCACAAGAAATTAAAAGGCATAATTCTGAATGCTTCTGAAGAATATTAATACTGATAATTTCTGGTAAGTTAATATTTCTGCCTCTTTGACATCAGTTGCATATGGCTTGTTGTGTTTGGAGTGGTGGGTAAGAAAACGACTAAGAAGGTTTTACGAGGTACATACAGAAGCATCTCTAGTTTTATCTATTTGCAAAAGCTGTTGAAATGAAAGTTGACACTTTAAAGGGAAAGTTTGCATTGAATTATTGTATGTTTGCAAAAGTTATAAATTCCTGTATTTGTTTTCATAATTTTGAAAGCACATACATTCTAGTAAAGTAATCCAAAGAGCTCTTCCAAGGTTAGCTTTCCCAGAATATACACAGTGCTTTCTGTAAGTAGGGTCTTTCATACATCTAGTGTAAATGTCATGCGAGGTTGATTTCTTATGACTATTGTTGCTGAAAGTACAAGGCATATAAAGATACCAAGTAATTTCCTGATTTTTTTTTAACCTTCTAATCTAAGAATATTTTAAGCTATGTTTTTCCAGTATTGGTAGTGGTTTCTGTTGAGTTTCTTCCTGATACCTTCCATAATTTCCTCGGAAGCTCAAGAAAGTAGCCTGGTAAATGGATGTGTAGAAGCTTCAGTATTTATCTTTCACAATGCCCAAAGTCTCAAGCAATTGATGCAACCTGTTCTATTCTGCCTTGTGATGGAAAAGGTCTGCAGTTGGTGGTTAGGAAGTCTTCCAATAAGCATGAAAACTTGGTACATGTTTCTTACAGGTTTCTACCCAAGATTCAGATGTGAGTTACTCAAAAATTTCATGTAGCTAGAACTTCCTAGCAACAAAGACAGGACATTCCAGAGTCTAGTAACATCACAGAAACCCGTTTGCTTTTGTAAAGAAAAGAATTGAATATAAGTATATTGATTAACCGGGATGATAATGAATAGTAACAGTAATGAATAATTGCATTGTTAGCCTTTACTCACGTTGGCATGTTTAGGGAGAAAAGGATAATGTAGTCTAAGTTATCTCCATATATATAGTGTCAGTGAAATTACGATTTTTTTTTTGTCATGTAGCAAAATATTGTGCCAAATTATAAAGAAAAAATAATTCTTTAAAGAACATGTTAATGAACATTATGTTGTTAGCTAGAATCAAAAATTATTTCAACCCTCAATAGATAAACTGCGGAAAAGCTGCACCAAACAATTTATGGACTTTTGGTGAAGTCTTTTAAGTCATTTTTGCTTGCAAAGTAGGCCTCATCCAACAAGCTGGATTACTTAGTAATTTGAAGTAGATGAAAGATCAGTAAATGTCGGGGAAAAAAAAGGTGGAAATATTGATAGTTATGTAGTGTCCTACATTGACTCCTTTCACCCATTTAGTTTTGGGTTTTGTTTTTTTTTCAAAAAATAAGCAAGCAGAGGATTGCCAGCTCGCTTATCATCCATCCTTTTTAGCTTCAGGGTGAATGAGAAAATGTTACACCTGTCAAGTGAAAGATGTACTCTGTGGAGAATGATTTTAAAACCATTCACATTTTAAAGTATGTCATTATACAAAAACCTCTAAACTTTAAAAACTGAAACATAAAATTTTTGAAATACTAGTGGATGCAAGTCCTTTAAAGCATTTAACTATTCTGTGTGAACTTTCAATTGTCCTGAGACTGATGTCCCTTTAACTGACTGATAAAATATCTTTTCCTTTGTCATGTAGATCGTGCCATATGCCAAAGTAAATTATTTTTATTCATTGAATGTAGATTCACAGGGATTTGTGTTATCATACTATTTTCTGTTACGTAGTCAGTTTCAGAAATTGAATGTTTTAAAAATAAGCCATGGGAAATCTAATTCTTACACAAAAGGTATTGACATATAAGGGGCAGGGGTGTTGGTGTCTTTTCTATGTCAGACCTTCCATCTCTTTCACTTTCTGCCAGGAACTAGAGTGTAAGAAAGCAATGATGGTGTCATGGTTTTACCACAAATTTAGGGGTTTGGGACAAGAGATTCCGAGAGAAGCCACAGACACACCCCAAAATGAAGAAAACACACAAATATCACAGTTTATTTTCGCGCACACACAAAACCCGACAAATAAAGTGCAACAAACAAACAGATTAAGTTTCCCAGGGCCCGNCCCCCAGGGACCCGCCCCCTGTCTGCAGTGGCTCACGGGAAGACACCATGGCCAGCCGGAAGCTATGCGCGTGCTGGGACAGCATATCCAGTGATGGCGGCCGCCGCCAGCGCCACGTGCTAGTCGGGTCCGGCACCAAGCCCGCGCAGGTCCCTCACTGTGCCGTTCCCGCCACTGCCACTCTCGCCACTGCCGCTGGCGCTGCCGCCACTGCAGCCCCGCCGCAGGGCTGCTGCTGCCGCGCTGCACCAAGGTGCTTGTGCCGCTGTGGCGCCGCTGCCGCCGGGCTGCGGTATCAGCTCCGCGCAGGGCCCCGCCCAGCTCCGCTCTCCTTGGCCCATGGAGAAGGGCGGAGGGAGCGCCCTCGCACGAGGACCGGCCTGGGGATGAGCCCCAAGACCCGGCGCCCAGCAGCTCCTCTCCGCGCCGCCCCACTCTCTGGCCCTACTCGCCCCCGGTAAGTGGACGCCCGGGGACGGAGGGAGGCAGAGGCGGGAGACTTGCCGAACTCACGCCGGCCGACCGCAACTCACTGGGTTGAATCCCCCGGGCGGACTGCGCCTGGGAGACGGAGGGGCGGCGGAGGCGGCAATCTGCTGGCCCCGCGCCAGCAGACCGTGGTTCAGACTGCAGGCACAAGCCACCGTGCCCAGCTCGGGTCTCCAAACCCCGGGGCTCGGCTGGGCGTCCAGGACAGCGGCATGGGTGGCGGCAGCGCAGCCGCACAGCCTGCCCCAGTGCAGCCCCTGCTGCTCCACGGGGCCGCCCAGCTGTCGCCGTTGCTCTCGCCTGGGCTGAGGGGCGTGGAGGAGCCAGCGCTGGGCACCAGGTGGCCCCCCCGGTCCGAGCGGTTGGGGGGGAAAAGGGTCGTTCCCCCCCCCACCTCGGCCAGCCGTCAGCCCGTGCGGCAGCAATAGAGACCATTTTTACTTTTGGTTTTAACCCTACGACAGATGGCAACATGGTCATATTAAGCAAAGAGGTAATAATTGAACTTCCCAGCACTAGATTCTGGGTGTGAAATTCTTTTGCAGCTCATTGCAAATTCTTGAGATTTTTATTTCAATACTTACTTCCTATGGTGTTGCCTGTATCAAACTAGATAAACAAATTTCATAACCAACTCCATGAGTGTGTTACTAGGTAATATTTCACTAATCGGCAGAAATAAAATGTTACTTACATTAGGGACTCTTTTCTTTACTAGTCCTTATTCTACCTCTATTTGACACAGATGTACATTCAAGCTAATTAAGGAAATTTACTTTGACTCAGCATGAAAAGGAGGGCAAAAATAAGGGCAGAAAGATAAAAATAGTATCATATATTAGCTAACTCATATGTTGAAAGAAAAAGTGCAGTAAGAATGATTAAATTGATTCCCTAGACCATATTACTATTGAAGATTCTCTTTGAGCATCTCGGTTACACAGCCTCAATGTGGGATGGTGGCAGTAGGCCTCAGGTTTAGGTGGACATACATTACATCCCTCTAATATACAGAGAAGGATGCTACAAGAAAGAAGTTTTTGTTTACCATTAGCAGTGTAGGGTTTATTTGTTTCAAGAGTGTAGAGAGCATCAAAACTCTATTTTTTTGGTGTTTGACCTTGTCGGTTCAGTGTTTCAAATACTTACTTCTGAAAAATAGGAAGCAGAAATCTGAAGAGACTGAAAAAGATGCAGTGAAATAAAATGTTGTTAACTTGTAACATATAGATTAAAATTATTGCTTGGATCTCAAAAGAAATCTGCAGCCAAACCAGAAATGGAACTGAATTTTCTTTTGTATAGTTAAGTGCCTCATATGCAAGATTGGCTTTATGGTTTGATTATTGTCCACTGAACACATGGTATAAATTATTTCAGTACCCCCTTCATAAAGTAGTGCTCAAGTATTTTATATATTAAATGAACATATAGCTAAACATTGATATCTCGTGTTTAAGAACCATCGCCAGACATGGCCAGACATCAAAGTGTCTGTCAGTACATCAAATTAATTTCCATATTAGCATATATATCCTTGGGGTGTAATTACATTGACGTATGACCACTTTTGTATAGAGAGATCCACTCAGTTATCACATTGGTTGCTTGGCTGCTGCTATTGGTACAACTGTAGTGGCCACTTGGCTTTGAATGTGACACTCAAACTACAGTCTAACTGGTTGCAGCCTTCTGGATATTGTCAAAGGTCTGTCCTGCAGCTAACACAACTCAGTAGAAGAAAGAGAGAATTAATATACCTTAAGGTTCATTATCTGTATACCCACACATAAAATAAATAAATAATGCATAAATATTTATGTTTATATTTCTGTATATATATTCTATGACAACAATTGATAATAAAGCATTTCTGTGTACCTGGACTTGCTTTTTAAGAAGCCTGTCTTTAAATGAATACTAGGATAAGGTATAGCTTATTACTTTGACATGAAATGTAGAGGTCAAATTTTATACTCAGGCACGCAAACAAAAAAAAAAAAAAAAGGTGACTTCATCTTCTTGAAAATGTCTTGCTTTTTCTATGCATGTTAGTCAACTACAAGATCGAGTGTAGTCTAAAGCTAGTTAACATGTATCTCAGAGAATAAATGAATCAAAACCACCATCCTAGATATATTTTTATATACTCGTCTGATGAAATATGTATCGTAACATATACAAGAAATGATGATAAAAGAAATAGGCTTCCTAGGAATGTATTCACATGTATATGCACTTGGCATAACCAATTTTATCTTACCAATTTTAACATGCATTAGGACAATGCCAAAACCTAGGGATCAAAAAGGCAAGTGAAAAGAAAGTCACGTCAAGAAAAATGACCTGATAAAAATGTTTCTAAAATTGAGCTGATTTCACATTACAGGTCTGACAAAGTACTTCACTCAAATCTGAACTGTCTAGGACTTGATTGAGACAAGCAGCAACCACATCAAATTGGCCAGCAGTTCATAAATAACAAGTAGGAGATTTTATGAGTTTCATACATTGATAAGCATGATGCTCCAGACATTCATTGCATTCTTCCATTACTGCTGATTTCTCACTATAAAAAAAAATATTCTGCAGTAGCTCTCAGAGCCAATATTCTGATCATTTTTGTTTTGTTTTCTTTTGCATTATGAGTTCAGTTGGCAAATTATATTTAATTAATATTTTCATCATATATTCTCTGACAAAATGTACAGATTTCTGTTCAGGATTATCCTTATAGAACTATGTGGAGGGAAAGCTCTGGAGATATCAAACCTAGCATAACAGAGAACTTTATATTCACATTGAGGAATAGGTTAGCAAGACAAGAAGAATACTACTGTAACATCTAATACATGCTGTCAATAAATAAATGAATTATAGTGTGTAAATTAAAAATAGAGAATGTATAAATCTAGATATTTTCATTTTTCATGTAATTTACAATCTCTTTCAAAGCTTTGAAGGAAAAACTTCCAATATGCAATTGGGAATTCTTGTTTGCTCCTTGGCAAATATATTCTTAATGAATTAAATACTAGAATGGGGCAATCACAAGTAAGTTTTCCGAATCTTCTGAGGCAAAAAACAGGAATAATTACAAAGAAATGTGATGGTGGATTTGTTAACATTCCATGTTTTTTAGATTTAGGTGTTTTAGTTTTTACAGAGAAAGATAATGTCAATGGGGCTATATGACTGAACACAAAAATCAGGGATCATGATGGGGATTTCTTGGACAAAAAAAACTAGCAAAAGACAAATTACAAAAACATCCCTTTGCGTTAAGTAATTCTCATTTCTACTAAGGGAATTAACACGGTAAATAATCTTACCTGAAAGGAGTAAAAAGCTTGGGATAATATAAATAAAATAGTCTATGTCTGAATCTAAATATGTCTGTATCTTTCAGGTGTAAGTAAGTAACTGAAACAAATATCATTGCTATTTAAAGAATATCTAGAAAATATGTGCACTATGTATAGGGAGATTTATTCACATGGGATATTTTGTATTCATTTTCCTTTAGAACTTTTATTATTCTCCCAAATATGTGAGAGCAATTAACATCTTGGCATGTACTCTGACTTTTGGTGTGCTTATGACAGGTAACAGCATATGTCCAGATGATACTGTCTGGGCTAAAATAACCGAAGTGATGGAGCTATTAGGAACTTATACTATGGTTTAATATAAATTAAGTAAATCTCTCTTTCATAACTGAATTCAAAGTGCATTTCCTAGTTGTTTCCTTCTTATTCATGATAAAAGGCACTAGATCCAGCATAGAAAGCTGCATTAAAAATATTTCTTTCTGTGATCATTGACAGTCATCACTGCAGTCTTCAGTTCAAAGCTGATGCTGTCTTCCATATGATTTCTTGGTTTCTTCCAATCTGCCACTGCGTTTTTAATTCCTTAAGTACTGTAAATTGAACTTGAGTTTCTCTATATCTGAGAATGGCATAGCCATTCTGTAGGTCTGAGATGAAAAGATACTTCCCTTCAGTAGGCTTTTCCCTTAATATTTTCCAGGCACAGGGGTCTGCATGGTAATTTGTCCAGTGGCAGTATGGTCATGGCCATGATGAGCAGGAGGATGTAATTGTAGATGGAACTAGACTCACTGACTCTCAGTTTTTAAGAAGACTGACAAATAGCATGAAGCTGAAGGGTGTAGATGTTTTTTAGGTAATGCATACAGAGAAGTAAAATACATTTTTTATTATAGAAGAGTAGTTATCTGGTTTTGAATGGGAAAAACAGCAACATTGTTTTCTCTGGTTCTGTTTTTTGTGACTACATACCGACACTGTAGAAGAAGATGCTGCCAAAGTAATGAGAGGGAGGAGAAGGGATGTGAGTGAGCAAAATGGTCTAAGATGTCTGACTCCTAGCTCCCTAATAAGGTCGGGATTTTATCACTATGGGGTTATTGACAAGGTATGTTGTAATGAAGTCATTTTATAATGAAGAATTAAATACAGCAATCTGAGTACAGCCTCGCTATCAAAAGAATACAGACTATAATATTGGGAACCAGGCAGTTCAGAATAGGAATCTGTAATTAGTAGGAACATTGTTTGTTTTTTTTTTTTTAATGACTGGCCTATTTTTTCTTTCTGCCTCACTTCTTCATCTGTGCAATAATGGTTTGCAATTATGGATTTTTGGGGAAGGTAGCAAGAGAAACTGCTTCTGTTTTTTAATGCAGGCATTGCCACCTAATGAATTTTCTACTGAGAAGCCCAAACGTAATCTTTTAATTTGAATTAATTCTTTATTAATGTGGAGAGGTCCAAAGCATTTTCACAGTTTGTACTCTTTAAAACAGGTATGATAAAGAAAAAAAGACAGTTTTTTCTTTTTTGGTAGAATGTTGATGACATGGGGGTGGTTATCATGTGGTTTTATGACTAGGAATGAGTCAAATTGTGTGGGTTGCCAACTTGCTGAGAGAGATGCCAGAGAAACTCAGGTATACTTGATACACCACTGACTGGTTTTGTGGGGAATCATCCTGATTTTGGTTGAGATATAGAGTTAATTTTCTTCCTAATAGCAGGTACAGTGCTGTGTTTTTAATTGAGTATGACAATAATGTTGACAAACACATTGAGGTTTTAGTTATTGCTTATCACAAGTTCAGTTTCAGTTTCTTGTGCTTTGCCAGTGAGGAAGAACACAAGAAAACAGGAGAGAGCATAACCAGGATAGCTGATCTAAGCTGGCCAAAGGGATATTCCATACCATAGAGCATAATCTCCAATATATAAGCTGTGGGGAGTTGGGTGGGAGCCCTTCCTCACTGCTTGAGGACAGGCTAGATATCAGTCAGCAGCTGGTGAGTAATTGAATTGCATATCACTTGTCTTTCTCAGTGTTATTTATCTCTCTTTTTTCGTTGTCTCCAGCAGAGAACCAAGGCTTGTATCCATTATAAAATACACTATAAAAGATCAAGTTTCAGAATACCATTATCTTTTTAGCTCCTGCTTACATGAAAAATGGAATACTCATTCAAAATTATGTTTTGTTTACTGTTAACTTTGTCTGTTTAAAGTTATATTTTTATAACTTTGCTCTTGTCTTCTTTTCTTTTTAACAGCACCTTCAGGCTTGAAGGAATATCTATATTTGGAGGCACGTCAGTTAATTTCTTGCATATCAGATTCATCATTGTGACTTCTTGCAGGCCAGATCTGAGAAGTAAAGAGGACCCTTACCCTCAATGGAGAATGGAAAAGCCCTTCAAATGAGAGCACAACTGATCACTAGTGTAATCTACACTGAATCATCTTTCTCAGATCTGACAGCTACAAGCTGAGTCCTGGCAAAAGCCACAGCCTTAAATTCCATTCACTGGGAAAGAAGGATAAGAGAACTAAATGTCTTGCCCCATTGCAGAAACTGCTATCTCCAAGCCTGACACCTGAGTTCTGTGCTGAGCAACCACAGCAACAGACAATAAGTTTTTTATGGGTACAGCCAGCACCCACAAATATTTCAATATATAGCCAAGAGGAGAAATGCAGCACTTATGTGATTGCAGAAAATGAATACATTTAGTGTAACAGAGGAATGCTACTGTCTGTGGGGAAAGAACTTTGTCATCCCTTGTACATATTCAAAGCCATAAAGGAACAGGGCATAAGTGAAGTTAAATCACTTAAAAGGATGCTGTCCCCTGTCCTCCACCCAACTTTGAGGAAGTTCCGCTGTTAGAGATTGCATCTCAATGCACTTCTAGTATTTGCACTGTCACTTCCATTCAGGGTAATGACGTGTGCCACCATTTGCACAGATGGCCCTAGGAGATTTTTGGCTATACTTTGCCGGGGCTCTAAAAGGAATTAACAGGTTAGAATTGAAGAAAGACATTTATGCTCTCTTTCACTATGGGGATCTCTTCACAGAAAGGACTGTGGTCCTTTATTAGGATTGAATAAATACTTGCATATACATACATATAATACATATGTATATATATGAAGCAGCAACAACATGATAAGGTGTATTTAAAAAGGGGATATGATCTTTTTTAATAGCATCCATTTTTTATCATAGTAGTAGCCAAGAAATTTAGTCTATTGAATTATACATCCAAAATGTTCCTATTGAACATTGACATTTTAGTCCCAATTATTGTTGAAAATGTCATTTGTAATATGTACTTGACATTAAATTTTTCTAACCACTTCATGGAGAAATCTAACAGACAAGCAACATTTTCAGTTTATTTTTCTAAATAAATATGTTGTTTGTATTATTTGCAGTCACTCATTTTGGCTGGTTTTCATTATCTCTAAAAGTGATTTAAAGACAGAACCAAAACACAGAAATTGTTTGTTCTTGTTAAGCTGTAATGATTTGCTGAATGAAAGCTTTAATATAAATACTGTAATTTGTAAAATTATGAAGTATATTTATATACACAAATATGTATGGAAAACAAAAGGAGATATTTTAACTCTTAATTTCAGAATATAGTTTATTTTAATATCCACAGGAAGAAATAAAATATATAATGGATAAGTTTTTTATTAT
>VYZS01012172.1:0-30309 GCA_013400695.1 Neodrepanis coruscans | reverse complement strand
GATCAGTTCAGGCTTAGCAGTGGGTAAAAAAAAAAGGCAGGAGAGAACAAACTGTCTGATCAAATATGTAAAGGATGATAGATTAGGACTGTCCATCCCAGAAAAAAAGAGATGATTAAGGAGGAATATGATGGAAGGCCATCATACCACATATGCGAAAGTTGTAAAAGACCAAATTTTGGCCAACACAGGAACCAGAGGGCTTTACACCAAAACAGCCATTTGAACTCAACACCTATGCATTGAGATGGCCAGAATTTACTTTGGTTCAAAAGGCAACTAGACAATTTTATAGGAAAACAAACAAATCCTATGTCCTATGATATCTCCAATGGTTACAGTACTACAAATGCCAGTGTGTATTTGCTTCATGTGCATGAAACTCTGTTTGGTGTTATGTGGCACCACAGTCACTTCAAATGAGCTTTTCCAACATAACACCTGTGTAACTGCAGATTTTCCATTATAAACATTCAAAATCACAAGGAATTATACAATATTAAAACTGTTACAGGTGCCACGATGTATTCAAGCACTGCCCATGCCCAAACATGCTTAAGTAACAGAAATCACATGCAAATGCTTCACATACTGTAACTGTATGACACTATGTAAGCTTTCCATTCACATTCATTTGGAGATGGGGTTGTGGCAATTTTGAGATGCTTCAACATTTCCACAATTGCAACTGCACTGCAGAGGTCAGACCTCATTACTTTATCAAAAAATTTTGTATCTCCTTGTACAGAAGTCTACATATACACGAAGATCTGAGCTTTGAATTGTGGAAATTGATTGCCAAAACCTACAGGACCTACCTCGACAGGCCTAGCTTATCTTCCAGCATTCATCACAATTCCCCTCTTCTCATTCAATTCCCAGAGGGTTGTCTGCTGAAAATCTGTGAAAATCTGACTCATGGTTTTTACGTGGAGACTGAAAATTTAAATAGTGCTATTGCCTACATGAAACCTCTGGGAAAAAGTATATCTGGATAATATTTTCCTCTCTATTTTTTTAGATGGCAGTATGCTAAAAATAAATATTGTTGAAACTGCCCTACTAGGGGGTTAGGTATTTAATCAGAACAGGTCTATCAATTAAAGATACTCTAAATCTATATGAAAAGAGTCTTCCTGCTATTCAACCAACAAGATGTTCTAATTTTAGATGCCTCAAGAGAATGTGTTTTTTCCCTTGCCTCCTTCAATCTTTTCTGGTGTGAATTTGATATGTTTCCCCTCCACTATCAATACTACAGCAAAGCAAAGAAAACGATCAAAAGTCTATTTGCAGTAGCAAAGTTTTATTACATCCAAATCAAATTTATCTGAGATATGAAAACTATTTGTGGCAAGTAATATAGCTCTCTGTACAAAATAAAAACATTCTGAACAGCTGCCCCGAAGAAACAGAAATATACTTCTTTGTTCATTATTAAAAAATAATTTGTACCTTCACAGGAAAAAATATAAACACAACTGGTTGAAAAGTACTATTCAACAGCAACAGAAAGCCTCTGATGTTTTTTTTCTAAGGAATTACCAGGAATTATGGAGGCATTTTCCTCCTTCTTCCTGATTTTTGCCCTTCTAGAATAGCCCAGTGGAGGTAGACACAGCATGTCATTTGGGGAGAGCGTCGCCTCTGCAGAATTCTTTCCACTTCTCCAGCAGCTGGACACAGACCTGATCAAAGTCACATTTCTCAGCACAATCCAGCAAGTTCATCCAGCCAAAAACCAGACCACAAAATCTTTAGCTTTACATCTCACAACAGCTTTCACAAACAGAACCCACAGTGCAGCCCTAGAATATGAATCCAATTGCTTAACATAAAAAAATTGAAACAGAACATAAAAAAGGAATATTCACAGAAAACACACTATAACAGCTTAAAAAAAAATTCCTATTAAATATAGCATGCAACTGACTCTTAAATATATGATGTGGATCACTTCCATAATTCCAACCACTATTTACTGAAAAAATGAAGGAAATTTTGTTTAATGTAAGAAGACGAAAGCAACAATAATCTTCAATTTTTCAGAATTGCACTCAAAGTCATTATCAAAATTAAGATCACAGCACAACATAAAAAAATCAGGAAAAGGAAAAAATCATTACTGAATCACCTCCTTCAGAAGCCTTTGAGTCCACAGCCCAAAAATGGAGAAGGTATATTACTTTTCTGCAGGTTAACTTAACTGTTTTAACAACAATTTTGAATTGTTATGCACCTTTGCAGCAACGTTAGCATTGTTGCTAAGCATGTTTACACATGACTTATTTCAAATTAAGAGTCATTTACTTGAATTTAAGCTTGAGAAAATACATTTTTAAGCTAAATAGATAGATGCTATTCTCAACATGCAGTGAGTGTTCACACAGAGTTCTATCCTAGTTTGGCTTCGCTGAGGCATCACCTTTCAGAAAAACAGCATCTCTGCACAGCCGTACTTCTTCCCCAGCAAAAAGGCTATACATACTCCTGGCTTCTCTTTTCCAAAAATCTTCCCCCCTCTTCAAATACATAGTGCCATACTCCTTACGTTTTGCCAAACAACTTCTCTGTCTCCTCTGTGTGCAGAATGAAATCAGCTCCAAATGACTGTGTCCACACTTTATGCAGCGTCGGACCTGGCCTCAGCAGCTTTAATCCAAAAAGCTGTAGTTCTTGTCCAAAAAAAGGTTCAGGGGGACATAAAGGGGTACAGTCAGCAGAACATCCCAGCTGACACTACTGCTGGCTGCATGAGGTCTCTCTGATTTTACCCAGCATAAAGACAAACTACTTATGGTCAATCTATTTAACTTCAAACTGTATCGAAGGAGGGAGTTTTAATGCAGCGTGATATGTGACAGCTGCAAGCTGGAGTGGACACAGCTTCTCTTCCCAACTTATTTGCACTGGGTCATTACAGGAATAAACTGCATCTGAAAGCATCTCTATCTCTGATTATCAGTAAGCAGAGAACTCACCATGCTCCTCAAGCTATTAAGAAGGACAGGTTTCTCACAGCTGTATTCACTTTACAGCTTGGCTCAGTATGCAAATTGTTTTAAGAAGGGAACAAACATGAAATGACAATTTAAATGAAGATGGTAAATACATAGCTGCTAGCCTTGCTAGAACAGCTGCTTTTTTCTATTTTAAGAAACCTAAATACACATCTCAACTTCCTGCTGCTAACAAGTTCCAGTATTAGTCAAACCTAGAATGTGTGCTTTACTACTAGGCTGAAAGAAAAAAACCCCTCCAAAACACATGTTGACACTAATGGAGGCCTTGAAGCAAGGACATACAAAGAAAATATTCATGTGACCAGGGGACTCTTAAATTGAATACAGAATGACATTCATCTAAATAGCATTACTTCAGAGTCTGGGGATAGGCTTCTACATTACAAGTCCCAAACGCAGTTCCAATAGGGAGCACACATCTGTCAGTCTGCAGACGTGAGTCATTACCACCACAACGTGCTGGGATATACACTTCCAAACTGAAAATGAGTGCATATTTTCATGCATGGACATACATCCTCTTCAGGGAAGAGTTTGGTCCTGATACCTTAGAATGTCTCCTTTCCTGGAATGGCTATGAGGGAGTCAATAAAATCCAACAGTTATTTGCAAAGATGCAAGTAACTTGATGCAGTTTGAAAGCAAAGAGTCACATTTTATTATACGACGGAAGTCTATGAGTTGCCAAAAATTATTGCAAAAATTTTTAGGAAGAAACATACCAACCAAAATAAATGGCAAAAGCAAAGAAATAAGCTTTTAGGGCTGAAAGATCATATACAGCTCTAATCCAGGTGTAACCTGGTCTTAGCACGAAAAACACTGAGAATGGCTGAGTTTATCATAACTCAATTGTGTTAATCATATTAGACAACCTGAGAGCAAAGAATGGTTGGCACAAATGGTGCATGGGGGAATGCTGGCAATTAAACAGTCAGCCCCTGCAGGAAACTGAGACAGGTAATTACTACTTTTGAACACTGAAAGACCAGAGAAGTGATGGAAAGAAAATTGTAATATAGCATAAAACCAATATGTCTACTATGTCCATGATTGTATTCACCTAGTAATTACACAGTTCAGTTTATGTAATTTACTGCAGATAATTTGGAGGTCTTCTTGACTCCCTTAGGTGCAGTGTCGTCATAGTTAAAAAAATGTCCTTTATACTTGTAATTTCTTTGCATCCAAACTGAATTCTTACAGGCCTGAGCAAGACTGTTACTTGAATCTAGGTTCCTCCTGAGTAGGCTGATGGGGGAAGCGAATAAGGTGGAATTAGGTGATGGGATGTGAAAAGCTCAAATTGAAGTGCAGTAACAATATACTCATTGAAAGCACTGGAAAACAGTAAGCTGGCTATTGCAAAGGAGAGTGGGATGGGCAGATGTACAAACTGCCAGGGAATCCCACTGACATCAGGAAATCATAGCTAGATGTAACACCAACACTCCAAGAAAGATACCTTTAACAAAATCACCATGAAGACAAAATTCCTTGAATATTCAGCCCCCAGATGCTCTCACTCTTGAGTGCAAAGCCACTCTGTTTCCCATGGAGTAGAAGTCCTGTAAATTGAGGTTCTGTATTTCATTTTCTATGTAGCTTTCAGCATAGAATATGAAATGACACCCACTTCGCATTTGTGATGCAAAGCCTGTTGCACATAATCCTGTGCATTGTTATTGCTATTCCTGGTTGGCATTTAATACATCAATAAGCACGCCTTCTTTCCCTTAAAACAACTTAATTATATTTTGTCAAGATACAAACTCTGAAAGACTACAAACTTGAAAAAGAAAAACAAAACCTTTCTGTAGTGCTCTTCAGACATCACGCTATGCTATTACAGAAGAAACAATGAAAATCTAAGCAGGGTTCAGGAAAAACCCTGAATCGGAGATAGTGGTATATTAGTAATTTTTCTGGTTAGAACAGTATCTTTTGTTTGTTGCCTTTTTTTAATCCTATCTAATTTGGTTTCATTATGTGAAGGAGAAAAATCAAACATAGCATCTTTTTAATCATTCAGAGCCTATGTAGCGTATAACTGAACAGCAAAGGTCTCATGAAGTAAAAGCAGATGGACTACATCATGCATGTGCCCAAGCATTTTAGGAAAGTCTAGGAAGAATTCCTGGGCAGTGGTGACCACAGAAAAACTTGGTTCTCTTGTATAAACAATGTTTTCCCCAACAGCTGTATTCCCCTTCCTGTTTATTCTGCTCTCCTGCAGAATTCTCTCAGTTCGGTAACATCTGTAATTCATTTATTCCTAAAAAATATTTCTTTAGCTATCCTCCTAGCCTTTTCAGATTATTAAGGCTGAGGGAATTTTCCAAATCTCATTTCTCTTTTCACAACATACTCTGTTCATATTTTCACACTTCATTTAGGTTCTGTATTCACATAATGACCCACATGGGTGGGGGGCTTTGCCCACACAGACCAACTTGCATGGTTTGATTTTTCATGAGAGCAATAGAAATTGTCTAGGCAATTGTCTTTTCTTTCTCATTTTAAGATCAAAACACATCAGAATAACTGAAGTGTTCAGTTTTTCCTTTCATTTTTAAAAAATCCAACATTAAATTTAATATTTACACATTTCTATAACCATTAGACAAGAGAAAAATTCTTGGAGCTTAATTTTTATCACACCATGTTTGAGAGTCTTTTTAATATTGGGACAAATAATTATTACATAAAAGTTAGCCTACTGATTTAAATTACTGATTTTTTAAAAATATTGTTGTTATCTGTTGAAACTTTAAGTTCTGCTATTTAGCGAATAGAAGCTTTTAGGATGTGCCTGCCTGCCTTTTCTTGCACAAATAAAAATCTGAAAATGAACAATTAAATCAAGCCTACCTTTTTTTATTTCAGCTAGGTTACAAGAAACAAGGTTGTTAAAAAACTATATTGTAACTGCAGCCTAGCACTTAATTTTACTTTCCTTTACAGCCATTTTGCTGAGTCTCACCTCAAACTGTCTTAAAAACAAGGGAACAGATGATGAACCACCTCTCAAGGGCAAGCATTAATCTCTGGAAGAAACTATATGGTACAAGCAATACCTCTAAAGATGATGTAATCTGTTCCAAGAAGCCTATTTCTATTTTTAACTGGCACACTCTTATTATGCTTTTAAAAGGGCATCTCCATCACACATTGTTATTTTGCTTTTAACCCAGTAACAATCACCAGTGATATTTAATATACATGAAATAGCTTCAGAAAATAACTGATTTTATATTATTGTCTACTCTGAGTCTTACTAATAGTATTTGAAATGGTAATTTAAAGTTATAAGACTATAAAATGCTTTCACTGTGAAGAAAAAAATGCTTTCACTGACCATTTCTGCGTATGGTCAGATTTTAAAAAAAGTACATCTTTCACAACCGCCTTCAAATGCTTGAGCATTTTGTGTGTGATGTATCTTAGCATGTTTTGGTTCTCCACTTAATGTTACTGAATGTGACATTGAAGAATATGGAAAAGACATTACAGTATAAACTGCACAGAGAAAATACACTCTAGCACTGGAACTCCATCTGCCTTTACATGGAGAGGCAATAATGAAAAAGCAACAACTACAATTTTGATTGAAGAGAACTTTTTTATGCGTTTTGTTTTTCATTACCAAAATTTCTAGTAAGTCATTAAATTTAGCATTTTCAACACCATATACTTTCATATTAAAAACCCCCTGACTTCAGAAACCATGTTCTAACTGCTATTCCCTACCAGAATGAAACCTACTCTGGGGTGACACAGGCATGTCACAAGAAGTGATATGTGTAGGTGTTGCTTATCATCATATTCTAAGAGCATGCAGTTATCTCTTCATCTCTGCCATCACATTGCTACACTAAGATGTGGATCTCAGAGTGCAGTTTGACACCATATTACTAATTTTAAAGTATGCAGCTATCTTGCAGAGAGTATTACTCGATGTCCTGGAATCTCACATATTCATCTAACAAGCAGCAGCCGCAATCAAAATCAGCAAAAAGACTGGGCAGGGCCTTTTTCTAAAGTAATATTTTGAACCAAGAGTGATAAAAATCACACCTATCAAAGTGATAGACTTTACCTTTCACATTCCTAGCAGATATTATGGAAGTCATCATTACATTTCAAACTGCAGTGCCACACATCTCATATCCAATGTGCAGTCTAATAAAGCTACTCAGATCTTTCTGACACCTCCAGAGCACAAACACCATAATGTGCTCTTTTACATGCTGAGGCCTAAATTATTGTCACCTCAAGGTAAACATGCTTTAAGTTTTTTAGACGAAGTTGGAATTTGATGTGGAAGTATCACCTAAAAAGAAACAAGACAACTGCTGTCTACAACATTTTTTTTTAAATTATTTTTGTTAATTTTTAAAACTCAAAGTTGGCCAACAGTGATTACCCTAGATGACTTTAAGCATCAATCAGTCACACTGCAATTTGCAATTATGGCAACTGAGAGTCTATGGATTACACCACTGTGGCTGCAATGGCCAAAGACACCAGTGTGTACTTTGCTGCTTGGAAAACCAAAAGACTTTCCAGCTCAATATCATCTGCAGATGTAATTAGCATTAGCACATTTTCTTTTGGCTAGCTTTTAATAATTGAACTAGAACATCACCAATACCCACTAAACTTCTAAGAGAGTCACCCTCAACTGAATTATATTTATTACATGTAGAAAAACACTCAGAAAATATATTACAGATGCACAATTTTGTCCTGGCAGGAAGAGGGTTTAGTTGAACTTTAAGTTATTTTCCATCTTTAAAGTCTGTGATCCTTTGAAACTTTGTTTAGTGTTCCTCAGGCAACATTCTCAACTCGGCTCCCAAGAGCTCTTATTTTTTTACCAAAGTTAAATTCATTTTCCCAGTAATTACTCATAAGGAACTGCAACAATCTAGATTTGCAATTTTCCCCCATTAATTTAATAATTTGACTAAAAATGTAAAATTAAAAAAAAAATCCTGTAGCGTTATTCATAAACCTGTGTTTTTAATTACTCTTCAGTTTGCTAGCCTCTAAATGCCTACAGATTTCCTTTTTATTTTTTTTACCTGAAACTGAAATTTAGTTTCTAAGTCTGTTCCTGTTTCAAAGATAAGTATCATATTTGGTTTTTCTCCTTTCTAAAGATTTTTGCATTTTCCCAACTCTCCAAGAGTTTTCAAAGGTAACGGAAAATTAAAAACAAAAACATACTCAAGCACATTTCCACAGTGCCTTCAGGTTTGCAGGATCACTGCAGCTGATGTTAACGGATAGGTGAGTAGCAGATGATGCTGTAAAGTGGTACAATGCCTTCACCATCACACAACCCAACATCCACTCATATCAGATAGTGCTAATAGGGAACAGGACAGCAGGGTGTCGTAGGGTAAAAACGAAAGTAAAAAAACAGTCTTTTTTCTACCATGACATGCGGGGTCCCCGGTGGTCATGCGGGAGCCTGTCGGTCGTGCGCATGGGACTGGCGGCGGTGACGGCTGGGCAGCCCGTGGAGCAGTGGGGGCTGTATGGGGGCAGGCTGTGCGGCCGCGCTGCCGCTGCCTGTGCCGCTGTCCTGGACGCCATCGACTAGGCCGTGCTGCGCCCGCGCCGCAGCAGAGTGGCGGTGGAGGCGCGGCAGGCATGGTTGGCGCCGGCCGCTTGGCCCGCGCACCCGCCGTCCAGGCAGGCGTGGGCAGCGCCGGTCGAGCGACGGCGGCGGTGCTTGGTGTGTGCGTCCCACGGCGCGACATCAACTGTGGGTCGGTGGGGCAAGTGCGGCAGCGCATGCGCTGCCGGGAGCTGCTGGAGGCACAGCCCCAGTCCCAAGCCGGGATCGGCCATGGCCCCGCTCTGAGCCCCAGCATGGCCCCAGCCTCGCCCCGGGGAGGAGCAGCGCTTGTTCTGTGGAGGCGGTGGCACCAGTGGCGGCACCGGCGGCGGCGCTGGCCCAGCAGTGGAGGCCATGTGGTGCCCAGTGGTGGCTGCCATTAGCGGAAAATGCCCCCCCGGCACACGTGTGGCTTCCGGGCGGCGTGGCGTTTCCCATGAACGGCTGCGCGCATGGGGCAGGCCCCCTGGGGTGCTCACCAATCACAGCAAAGGCCGGCCCCGGGGCCCATCTGCACATGTGCAGACTGGGACTCCCTATAAAAAGGGGGAGAGTGAGCGCCATCACTCTTTTTCGGCTTCGGAGACCCTAGAGGTAACATCGCTCTTCGCCGCTGCGCCGGGGCCTACGTCCACGTGGAGGACGGATCAGCAGTTCCACCGCAGCAGCTTGGTGTGGTATTTCCTGGGAAGGGGGGGAGCCGTTTCTTTTTTTTGTGATCACATCTTTTCGTGATTAGTTTTTTTCTTTTTTTTCTCTTCGGAGGGGTGGATTTTCTCTTTCTCGGAATTGCATACTTTTCTTGTGAATTCCTGGGAGGCGGATTTCCTCCTCGGGGGGGTTGTTTTTTTCCCTTTGTGGTTTTTTTTTTTCCCCAGAGGCGGGTGGTCTGGCTATTATCGGCAGCTATTGCCTGGGTTCAAAGACCACATCTCTTCCATCAGCACTAAATCCCTTCCTGGGGGCTATCCGGAAGGGGAGGGGGGAGGGCTCGCGGTTTCTAACTGTCTTGAGTGTTTTTCTTCAGAAAAAGCCGAGCAGAGGCTCGCGCTGCTGGGGAGTCCTCAGATCAGCCGCGGGCTTCCTCTAATTACCCCGGCGTCTCTCCGGGAGCCTCAGAAAGAGACCAGCACTACCCTGGAGTGTCCTCATCCCAACACAGGCACTGGGAAGCTTAATTAGTCTGTTTTGTTGCACTTTATTTGTCGGGTTTTGTGTGTGTGCGAAATAAACTGTGATATTTGTGTGTTTTCTTCATTTTTGGGGTGTGTCTGTGGCTTCTCTCAGACATCTCTTGTCAAAAATTGCTAAATTTGTGGTAAAACCACAACACAGGGGAATAGTGCTTGGTCATGAGCTTTCCTGAAAGGCTGTAGCAGCTGTACCTCATCCATACTTGCTGAGATCTTTACAATGAATACATACATTTCAGTGTTTCCCTTCTGACCTTTTAATCAATGGATTTATTTAGATTTTCATTATTTCTCAGCTGTCCACACAAGCTTTAACTTTTATTTCTTAGAAGATATTTAAAGACAACTTGCACAGATCAGCCACTCTCTACATTGGTACATTTATAACAACAGTTTAAAAGTTATTGTTATGTCATCATGGATTCTTTTTGTTAAACTTTTCTTTTTCTCACTGCTTTTCCTTTTCACTTGCCAGATTTATCTTTAAAATGCCATTTAGAGGGCACTCCTTTTGTTTCCAGTATATAGAGGGCTACAACTAGGAAGAACTTGAGATAAACTGTATCCAAACAACTCAGCAGCAGCCTTGCAAGTTTCTCAACAAGCTGCATGCAAAGTAACAAAGTAACAAAGCTAGGCATTAAAGGGTTCTATAATAATTTAAGATGTTTGGGGGAATATTCTGACAATTCTCTTCTGTGGTGGGATATATTCTGCTTTCTTAACACATCTGAAATAGTTCAGGGTTCAGCAAGGAGGCCCAGCATAAACCATGCTACTTGTTTCCATGCAACTATATTAATCAACACCAAATTCTTTCTGCAGACAACATCCCATATAACATGAACTGTTTTAAAAACTCAGATATTATTTACTGTAATATCCAGGTACCACAGATAGAGACAAGACTTGCAAAGTACACCAAGCATACCAATCTAATAGCATTTTTAAAGCTGTGCTGCAACCAGCTCACGCACTCTCTTTTCGTCCTTATAGAGCTTCAACCTTTTCTTTGCCCTACCTGAAATTTGTTTGCTTGATACAGAAGCATAGCTCCTAGGAAATCAGATTTTGGCAAAACAGAGAGGTCTACACAACAGGAAGATATATGGAAGGCTGCTACCTGGTATGATAGCCTATCACTACACATTATCATGTTCCTTCTCAGAAAATGCAAGGGAAATCTTTAATTTTTCAGAGCTGGAAGAAGGAAATCAGTACTTGAGCAATTTGGTCTATATTTTTACAACATCACAGCACAGCTCATGTTGTAATGCACAGTCTCCAGACAGATATAACAGCCCAGATTTGAGAACCTTAAAAACCTGACCAGTGTGGAGAATTTAGTGGAGGGGTATTAGCTTATTCAAATTCTTGTAAATATCACAGAACCGCCACAATGCTGTTTAGATTCTCTCAACGAACATTTCAAATTCTGAACTTGGGATGGAAGACCTCTATAACCAGAGCAGCACTGGATTGTTCATAAAAACTGTTAATAGGAAAAAAAGTTACATAGCATTTATAGAATCCTGCAGGGAAAAGTAAATACTTCACCTATTTCCTTAGTTTGACTCAAGCAGCTACAATCACATAGATATCTTTAAACAACAATGTAAAAAGGCTGCTCTGCAGTGTTCTGAGACGCTTTGAAAGTCTAGATCTTGCATACTTAGACTGATGCCTTAAGAACTGCATTAGAAAATTCTTTCATGTACCTCATTGTTTTGAAAGAGAGCTACAAAATGCCAGAGTTTTAGCTCAGATTTTATCAGCTCTGAAAATACTGACTCAACTATTGATCTTTTAGCCTGAGCTATTCTGAGGGAAGGTATGAAAAACCCATCTGGATTGATTTAGCTTTGGTCTCCAAAAACAAGTACCATAGCTGTATACATAATGGTACATTTAGGATTACATTTTAAAAGGCTTCATCCTTGAATAACAGTCCTTTAATGAAGTGATATAAATACTGTTGACGCACTAGGTGCATTAAAGATCATTAAACCAGCACTGTTTACTTGAAATAAAAAAAATGTTTACTAGAGCAATACTTAGGATTTTTACAATCAAAAGTCTGAAGAAGAAACTCCCAAGTGCTCTGACAGGATCAGCTTCAAAAACTAATTGCTGGTGTATCACACAATATGCAGCTCCTGATCAAAATACTTCTCTCTGGCAATGCTATGTTTTAGAACCAATAATGTTACACCAGTAATTAAAACATCTTTTTCAACACAAAACTAGCATGACCTCTTACATTGTTGTTATGGATACAAAATAAGTCCTAAAACCTCAGCATTACACTGCCACACTATGGCACAGTTAAGATCTGCAAGCAAAAATAGAAAAAAAAAGAGACAATAAAAACTCCTCTACCTTAATTACTTAGGACTACAGTATCCACCACTAGTTTTGGTAAAGCACTTATAAAGAAACTTGCATCTTGCTTAGCAAGAGCTACTTAGGAACATGATGCTTGAGGATTTTATTTCAGTAATTCTTCCTCCCCACCCCCCCCCAATTAAAAAGGAAAAAATTTACTTTCTGCAAGTATTAAAATCTTCAAAGAGTAGTATGATATGCCTGTTGCACAGATGGGATATGTAGGGAAGCGGATATCAGAGGCATTTCTTAACTTTGTTTGTAACAAAATATAGAGCTTTTTGTTCTCTGCATTACCATGTGAACTGAAAGGTCTTCAGTTAACAGCCAGCTGGAGGAAAAAAATGTTCAAAAGACTTTAATTTTTTGGCTTTTTTAACTGTTTAACACTACAGAATTTTAGAATCTACATTCATTTCTTTGTGTCAGAATGTAAGAAATTTCAGACCTAGAGATGTTTCAAAATACGTAATATTTCCATAATTTTACTACTAAATTTTGCGAGAACTTAAAAAAAATCCGTTTTTTGCTGATCTTGAAGCACAGCAACCGAAGACAGCTGAAATGTCACAAGTTTTTAACTACAGCAGGTCACTACACAAAATACACATTATTTTAATTACTTTACCATTTATATAATTTATGCCTTCTATAGCCTTTATTTTGCATGACAGCTATAAATAATTTTCTATGACCACTACCAGCTTTATTCATTCCAACATTCCATTTTTAAGTGTTTTCCTAATAAATCAAACATTATACATATGCAATTGGCTGAGGCCAAGACCATATCAATTCTTTTACCTGCAAGAACTTGCCATTACAAACATTTCCCACAAGGCATAATAAAATACATATCTGGTGCCACAAGACTTACAGGAATACCCTGTACTGAAGCATTAAATAAAGATTAGATGACTAACTGGGGTATCATTTGGTCCATCCCTTCTTTAATTGCCATTGTCACCACTTCAGTTTGCAAAAAATAGCATAGCCTAGATGTATGCCAGTTCTTTCCCGTTAGGATGGTTTATTCAAGCTTTTAAAATCCTGAATTAAGTACCTTTCATCTCCATACAGTTACATCAGTTACAGATTGTTTAAGCTATCGAGAGTCTTCTCTTTAATACATTACCCATCCCTAAGCCACATGCACACGCATATATGCACACGCACTTTAACGCTATTTTTTATTAGACATCTACTTTCAACTATCAACAATTTCTGTAAATTTTTTTACTGCCTTTACTCAAAGCACGAGTCACTAGGTTATACCTAAGATCCCAACTCCTCCTGATAGCCAGCATACATAAACCTTATAGACTAGTAACAAACTCAGCTCACTAGCAAATATGAAGATCTCATGAATGTCCCTGAATTAACAGGATTAGCCCAATAAATCCTGTGCTCACACGTAGCAGCAAACCTGCAGGCTACCATCTAGGATTTTAAGAAGTCTATTGGGAAGGGAGGAGTTTAGCAAACTTGAGTGACATTGAATGAAGACAATTTATGGAGAGTGCATTTTTCATAGTTTTAGTGTTTAGCATTTTAATGTTTAGTCATGCTGAACTGCATAAGGAACTTAAAGATTAATTTCCAGATTTGCAACTCTTCTCCAAAATCCAAAACTAGAAAATTTGAAAACGTTTAACTGCATCCCAAGATTTAGCAGCAGCTAGTACAGCATTTCTGTTATTTTGTACCGCTTAGATGCAAAAATCAATTTTCCCGTCCTCCTCTGACAGCAGACATACCTTCTTCCATTAGTCCTTCAGGTATCACAGCTAAGTATTTTAAATTAGATAATATTCTCCAAAAACATGTATTATTTAAATTATAAAGATGTATGCCGAATTGAATGTACTACTGAAAAATGCCTTTCCTTACAGCCCACACAGAAAAGATTTGTTAGATAAATCACATCCTTAATGCTTCTGAATTATGTCCTCCTCAGAAGAATCAAAAGCATGCTTCATTGTCATTTATCAGGCACTGCTTTCTAGGAAACTACAGAAAACTTCATACCTTCCTGAACTTTTCCATCTGCTTATAGAGATCTGGATCCAGCTCCTGAGACACATCTTTCATCCAGAGTAAAGCTCCTCTGTATTCAGTCCGATACTGTTCCATTCGGTTTACTGTCAGCCATGTGTCTGAGATGGCCCTGTATCTGAAAGTTTCCACTTCTTGATATAATCTACTCAAAGGAGTACGGAGTGCTAATCTGGGGGAACACATGAAAGAAAGACAGGAAGGAGGGGAACACGTTAAAGAAGTTGTTAAACGAAGAAGTAATACAACAAATGATAGTTTACTAGCATTCACAAAAACATATACAGCTAAAATAGTTAAGTGCTAGTGTATGTTCAAATGCTTCTGGTTCTTGGCTGGGGGCACACATGAATGAGGTAATTTTGCATGAATATTGTGCTTGCAACCTTCCTGTTCAAACAGTGGTTTTATTTATGAGTGAAAGTGGACCTTCTCCTAATGCGTCTATGTATTTTAGTTTGTCAAGCCACTTGTATGTATGTTATTACCATTCCTCTTCACGAGTTTCATTTAGCAATTCTAAAAACATATCTGGAGTAATTTATTACTGGATAAATACCACAGATGTATCACGATTGACATGTTAAACCCCACAAACAGCACTTCCATTAGCCATTTAATCTTCAAATGTAAATGTAAATAAAATAAGTCATCTGTCAAGGAGATAATTATCTGATTTCTTTTTTTTTAGGAATCTGAACAATTCCTTTGAAGGATATTTACCTTCTGGCACAATTTGAACATTTTCCTACATATTTCTTCTGGCAACCACACTTTGTGAAGGCAGTAGGGGATACTATTGTCTTCCCTAGACCATCATTTCGGATCCTAATGGGATCTCAGATCTAGACAGGATTACTCCAAGTTTTGCTTTGCTTTCTCCCACTGCTTCTGCTTTCCTCTTGGTTGCCAGACGTCACCTCATTAGAATAGGTTCAATCAGTTCTACACCAGCACAGTTAGTTTAATGTGGTAGGAAGACCCTTGGCCTAAGAGAATTTCTAATTTCACCTTCAGTAACCAAGAAATTATGTCTTCTTGATCTTCATCTACTGAGCTAGCTATTGGCATGCAACATAAATAAAAGCAGTCCTAACTTCAGCAGGAGTTTGAGGATAGCTCAAGAGAAGAAAGACAGTTATTTTTATTTTTATGTGGTTTTATTTAAAAAGTTGCATTAAAAAAGCTATTGCATTTTTAAAAGAGATATAAAGAGATATAGTAAAACCCAAAATCTTAGTGTGGCTTTTTTATTTTCCTCACATTTTTCCTCTTTCTACAACTACTTACCCAGACATGCAAAGGAAAATTCAATTTCTGTAGGTATGTCATACACTGAGATTTCTACAAACAGTTAAGCTTTATAAAGAAGGAAATGATCAGTGCTATTGCTCAAAGGTGCCTTACATGTGCTTTAAAGATCCCACTCATGGCTGTTACTGGATGTGCTAATGACCAAACTCTAGCCCAAGGTAAACTTATTAAATTTTCAGTGCTCTGTATGCAATGTTTTATTTTGAGCCAAACAGCTGCACTGTTAAGCTAAAGCTGCAAAGTACCACAATAGTTAAAAGTCCCCCTAAATCCTGTAAAACATAATGGAAGAGAATTCTCCTTTGCAAGTGATGGTGAATTTCAAACTTCCACAGTCCCAATGCTTTTTAAAAAGGCACTATAATACTCACAATATCAACAGGTACTGCTGAGCAAACACTCAGTCAGTGAGACATCAAGGGCTCTGAGTAACAGAATGCATTTGTGTGCATGTGTGTCCCTCTGGACTACTTACCTTTCACTGATTTGCTTCTACCTAACCTACATGAGTTCAGTTGGAATCTTTTAGGATCTTTTCCCAGGGCAGGCTTCATAGTGTAAGGTTAAAGTAGAAAATGGCATTCAGGCTCCTGCGTCTACCTGAGGTATGAGACTCCATGGCCCAGAAAAAAAGTATTTCCTTACTCATTTCCTTCCCTCCCAGGATCCAGACACCTCCACAGTGAGCCTACTATAGCATTTCTCTGCAGAGTGAAAGTGCCACCAAGCAGAAGACGGACCTGACATCAAGTCCCTTACAACCCCAGTGCAAGAGGCCACAAGATGCACCAGTACAGCTTTAGAACTGTGCCGAACAGCACAGGTGGGGGATCTGGAGATACAGACATAGCAGGTCCATAAGACAAAAAGCAGGATCAGGCAAAATTCAAAAATTAAGCCAGTAATATTACCAATACTACAGCAGGCTTGATCAATAATAACTTCCCTATCAATTGGTTCCTAATTAATTTAGCTGTTGAAAATTTATGATGTCAACAATGAATCAACTATCATTATCACATGTACTTTGTAAATCAGTAATGCTGACCCATATACCTTTGCTGAGAAGAAAAGCAGAGGGCCTTTCCTGTAGCTTGCATCATTTTTCCTGCTCTTGTTTTATCCTGAGAACCCTGTGATCGAAGAAATTTTCCCAATTCATTTTCTTCCTGAGACAGAACTAACAAAAAAATAAATGAGTAGTCAAATATGTTATTTAATGAGTTCCTAACAGCTCTAAAACTGGCTTAACATGGAATACTTTAAGTCACTCTAAGTCCAAACAGCAAAGCAAAAATAAACACTTTAGAGAATTCTTGTATTTAGTAAACAGAAGAGCCAACTCACTTGAGATATTTGCTGATATACTTAACAAGAATCACAAAATGCCAAAAAACTTTTTTCTTGGAAAAAAAAATAGGTTGGTTAGATTAAAAAAGGGGCCCAGTCTTGATTGTAATATCTTTTGGGGTTCTGTCTGTTTTGGTTGGTTGTTTTTTTAGTTCTTTTTTACCACTTAGACTGCCTCAGCTGATCTTTGGTACGTACTTTCACTGAAGCTAACTCGTCTGCTTTTCTCTTGCTTTTGATTGCATAAAAATTTTTCATATGGAAGATTTAGTACTTTAAGAGAATTTTAAAGAACATTTTATTTTCAAATTCTTCACAACTTTAGCATTCTACACAATTTAATCACTGTATTTCAACTATCTGAAATATGTCCCCCTCAAGGTAACTGTTTTTTAAACAGGGAGATGAAGAAAAGTGAAAGATTTTACACTGAATTGTTGACTACTTCCAAATTGGGACCACAGACATTCATGACCCTTACAAAAACACTTCATGATGCCCTTGTCTCTGTCATCTAAAGTGACTGTCTCCTATAGTACTAATTTCTTCCCAATATTAAGATAGAGAATGGCCTAATGCCATGAAAGAAGATCTCTTGAAGTCCTTTTTCTCCAAACCATCATCTTGACCATCATCTTCAATGCAGACTCACAGCATACTCTGGTAGAACATGCTGTATGAACATCTTTGCATGAGAAATTTCACTTGCTACTATGGAACACTTCTTGAACTCAGTACCCCACTACGCTCTATTTCAATCTCTATTTCAATTTTACCTCCAGATGCTGAAACACTGTGTCTGACTTTCTCTGGATAGGCAAAAAATGAAAAGCTCAAGAAAACATCGGTAACATTCAACAAAAGAAAGTAAATTGAAAGATGATTCCAAAGCTGAATTCTCTTCTTCAGGCCAGAAATCACAGCTGCTGAGAATCAAACAATATTGATTGCAGAGAACATCTAGGGGACATGTGATACAACTTGCTGTTTGAAACTTCACAAATTAGGTCCCTGTCTCTCACTTATGACTGTCAATAATTAAGGTACACTTGTTACAGTCAAGTCAGAATTACCAAATTCATTGTAATAGCACAGATGACTTAATTATAAAGCTAGTAATATAAATAGTAATAGAGTAATATAAAGCCAAATATTCTTCATCTTCAATCCTGATTAAAAGCTAGAACAGTTTAAAAAGGAGTTAGGATTTCTAGACAAGATACTTCTGAATTTAAACAAGCCAAACAAGTAACAGCAAAAAAAAATTAAAGCAAGCTTTCTCTAGCAATTATTGCTACCTATCAATGTATATATGCTATATATATATGTTAGAGCATTATATCTATACATAAAACTTAAGATGTAGGGAATCTTCAAGCAAATCTGCTTTTAACTGTCTGCAAGGAACATTAGCTTTACTTATAAAGAGGATGAAACTAGCAGTTTCCTATTTTAATTTTTGTTTTTTCACTTGTTTAATGATTCCAAAATGAAGACCTTCTTAACATTTTAATGACTGTGTTTGATCATACTTACAACAAATCCTTTTTTGATACAGTTCAATTGCTTTCAGCAACTCCATACATGTTCTCTGAATAGAATGGAACAGCTGATATTGAAATAAAATACACAAAATTTTGTTAAGAATGCAAGAAACACTAATGAATAAAATACAAGGAAGAACTTTATTTTTTGTAGAAATTATTAGGGATTATTATTTTCTTCTTGAACTATAAGCAATCTTTCCAGCTTGAAAGTATTTTCCTCATCAATTGTACTTTCATTAGTCCTTGAAACTAAACACAGACCAATCATAACTCACAAAAGGAAAATAAAGAAAAAAATTTAGGAAAAAACCCCATTCTAAACAGTTGATAATCAAATTATTTGTGGGGTTTTTTTTAATGGTGATATCTTTGGAGATATATGAAGATGTACAAATCTATTTCTAAAAAACTCACAATAGAGCAAAGAGTTATCAAAATGTCTGTCATGTTTATGATACGTGGCAATATGCATCCTGAATTTTTCATACTGTGAAGTCTAGTGGAACCAACTTGCAAAGGTATGTCAACACAGGAAGTTGTTGATTTAAACTGAGCATTTCATTGGCATAACCAAATTTATAAAGCAAGTTTCCAAAGGAAGTAGATGTAAAAAAGATCAGTCTTGACTAAATATAGAGATTGTTTCTAGGAAATAGAAAAATCACTACTCTTTATATCTGTCCATCAAAAACCTGGAACTTACACCTAAATTCCTCCATATCAGGTATTAGACAACTATAAATAAAACGGACTATTGGACAAGTAACTGCCTTCCTTCACAGCTGCTTTGACTTCCTATACATTTACACAAATCTTGTCTTTTAAACTGGGAGTGTGATTTGCAGGTGAGAAACTGGCCAAGTGAAAACAGGCTTATGCTTTTTTATATGGTAAACACAAGTTTTCCCATTTCCAATTCCACCTGAGCTAACAAAACATCCTTCTTGATGAATCTGCAATACAGTAGACATCGTAGAAACTCAGGAACATCCCAACCTTCTACTTGTCACTATATTCCCTGAATTTACACAGGTACTTTTCTCAAAATTTGGAAAAGATATTACAAGAAAATGATAAATATGTATATACATTATTATATATTATGTGTATACATTAGAGGCTTGGTGGAAATGAAAACACTCTAAAAATTAACAGAGAACACACAATATGTAAACATTACAAACCTCTAGTTTTGCATCCAGATCTGCATCTGAAGCTACAACATGTTCATCTTCCTTTTTTCCTGTAACTTTAATAAGGGTTTGTTTTGTTTTCCAGTATTTCTGCTGCATTTTATTGACCACAGATTTTTCTTGGCTTTGAGCATATTGATCATAAAATTCTCTTGGATAATTGCTAAAATATTAAGAAACAAAATTAAAAACTTCAATTGGATGCTTCACAATCAAGTCTAACATGCTCGAAGAACATATTTCCATAAAGAACACTGCATTTGCATGCAGACACATTCTAACATGCATTTCTTCATTATGCATTAATAAAAAAGCAAATAAATTAATACTGTATTTCCAATCCTATTTTGGAAAGTAATATATTGCCTTCAATTCAAATGTCTTAAGCATGTAGTACTGCCAAATAATCAGCTGCAAAGAATTCTTCCTAATGTATTATGGAATGATTTATAGCCCACGGAATGAACTTTCTATTTTATATAATAATAGGAGACTTTCAAGTGAACTAGCAGAGTTGCTTAAGCAGGTAGCAATTTTCATGCCATTTCAGCACTATTGGGATTTCACAAAGTTCATTTTAAGAATGGGATTAGACTACTTCTTGCTTTCCTTCCTTGCGATTGAAAACGAAAGAATTAGAAGAATGCTTATCTCTTTTGAGTGTGATACCTGAAAGACTGACATCTTGCATCTTTATTTATACAATGAGTACATGACAACTGTGGGTGTGTACCAGGTAACCTTTTTTCCAAGCATAACTTTCTACTGACAGATGATTCTGCATTCATGTAGCAGACCTAATAAAAAGGGCAATCTACAGACAAACTCCATATTCCACAACAGTTAAGTCATTCCAAGATGGTTTAATAGAAAACACAGCCTGAAAATGAAATTTTGACCTTTTTCAGGAACAGTTATTCCATTACTAATTTCTGCAAAAGCATGTGCATTTTCCTCTATATGCATATATTAAAAGCTGCAGTAATTTTGCAGCTCTTTAGAAGTAAGTGGTTGCTAAAAATTGCTGTATCAAATATTCCAGGAAATTTAAAGAGATTGGGTTTATCTTTTAAAAAAATACCTTCTACCTGTGGAGTGACAAACTGTGGGTAATTAGTGAGGCACTGACCATCAGTTCTGTTCACAACACACAGACAGCTCAGAGATGCTACCCCAAGAGGTCTTCTGACCCAACATACACATCAAGTCATGTACTGAGAGATGTGTCCCTGCCTATGGCAGGGGGATTAGAACTAGATGATCTTTAAGGTCTGTTCCAACCCAAACAATTCTATGATCTTTGGATTATATATATTTGCTGTGACATAATACAGCCATTCTGAAAAAACAAGCCATAGGTACTTCTTCCCTAAAGGGTAGCATATCTACCCTACATAGTCATTAGTGACACAATTTAACTCAAAAAGGAAATTTGTTTCACAGGGGTATGTTACTTGCTTTAGTTACTTTTAATCAGTGAGTTATGCAGTGGTGCCTTAATCACCAAAGAGATGGTAGGAAATTAAACTGGAAGCGAGCAGGGACAAAATTTTAAAAAGCACTTGTACACTGCACTTCTTGGCTTCTTCCCCAAAACTGAAAAGTGAAGATATTTACTCATTTAACTCCACACAAATGTTAGTTCCAAGAGTTTAATTTACAAATTTAATTGAAACAAACGTCTTTCAGTGATACAGCAGAAAATAACATATACAAAACATACCACATTTCATTTGTAATTCTGTACAACAAACCATTACACACATTGAAAACAGACAGCCTATTAAGTTCAGTGAAGACTACACTGACCTGATACATGGTTGTTATGGGTTACATTACTTTTTGCCAAATTTTCCCATTACCACCATGGCAAACTGAGGAAGGGAAAGGGTGGCCCAACGAGGCTGGGGATAGAATTTCTCAGTCTGGGAGCTAATAATGGCCCTTGATAGCAGGTGGATTCCTGCCTTGAATGCTGGGCAGGGGAAGGGTGTACACCTGCCTTCCCCCACCCTGCCTTTCTCAGGACAATAGAAGGACTCGTTGAGGTGGGAGGGGGACCAGCAGAGCTCACTGGTTTTTCAGTGGCATTCCAGAGAGAGGACTTGGTGCTGCCTCGCTGGTGCTGTTTTCTCCCAGCTGTTGCCTTGGAACCAGACCGCCTCTTGCTGCTGCCTCTACTCTGCCTGGTCCAGCTCCTGTGTCCAGGTGGACCCTGCAGCAGCCCCCGGAGAGAGTGAGGAGAGCCCTGCCTGCACCAGCCCCAGCTCAGAGACAGCCTAAGCCTGTCTGCCTTTCCCCATCACCTACTGTTCCTTTATCGGACAAGTGACTCGCCTGCCTCACAACAAAACCAGGGAAACCCTCTGTGTGTGTGTGGTGAGCCAACAGGACCTGCCTGTTTCCCCCATAGCTGTAACCACACCAAGGAAAAATACATGGAGGGGGCAAACAGGGGTAGGGTTTGTTGAGGTGATTTTTTTCTTGTTACCTGTGTTACTGTTTATTTCTTTTACATATATATATGTATACACATATACACACACAAATAATTGTTGCTTCCTTTGTCTACATTTTTTGATCGAAAACCTCTTGATTCAAAGGGTATAGTAGAGTGGAGAAGTTTTCCTTTCCACTCCAGAAAGGTTCCCATCATCCCTAGAAGGTATTGTTCTAACCTGGGACAATGCTACACCTTTAAAATACAAAATCTAAAGCCTCTAATAAATAGCAAAATCCCCCTGCACTATGACAAAATAGAATATGAGAGTTTAATAAAAATTGCATTACTTTAAAAATAATAAAACCTCCATCAAACTGCTCACAAACTACTATAAAGACCCTAGCTGTCTGGCTAATTTTGTGCTTTAACTTCTGCTACAGCTGTGCAAATAACTGATATCTCATTTGAGTGGTTAAGTGAAGAAAACATCATAACTCATCTGATGTTAACCAGCCTTAACAGCTACCAGAAATGAGGTCATCAGAAATTCTAGGGGCATGGTGCAAGGGATAAAATTGAGTTACTAATATCAGGTCAAAAAAAGATTAAGGAAAAAATGCTGGGATTAGTACAGATTCCTGAATTATGAGACTGATAAACCAATTCAAGGAATAAGAGGAATATAATTTTTTACTACTACAGACAAATTCAGTTTCTAATTTCATTTACTGACTCCTCTTTAGGGCTAAGATATGAAAGATTCCTAATCACATTACTGAAATATATGGTGGACAACTGGTAGAAACCTGTCAATACCTTTTAAGATGGATTTTACATCAAGCAACCATAGACATACTTAGATTTTGTGAAACAATCAGAAAATACAACTTAAAAAGGGATGCAGTTCACTCTGCAGTTGATGACCACAGGAAACCTCTTTAAATACAATAATTCATATTTATTTCCATTACACAGGAAACATCCTATTTTTTTATCTAGTCAATTAACTTGTTTTTCTAGTCTTTGGCAGTTTTTCAGTTTTTATTTTTATTTTTTTTAAACAGAATGTCTACTGACATTAGTGACTTTACATAAAAACTAGAAGACAGAACATAAAACGTGATAGGCTGTGACAAATCAACATACCAAATGCTATCAGCTCTTTAGAATAAGAAAAAAAAGATCAAGGTACTTACTACTTATGACCTTCCATAATTCCTGTTTTCTTCAGACACTTAAATAAGAAATTATCAGTTAATACAAACATGATCTTAAAGTCAAACACTCAATCTCCTACCCTTTCACACAGAAAATTACTATGTTGCAGCATCTTGTTTACTATGTTATAAAAGAAAACTTTTCAATGCACAGACAAGGGCGTTCCTCATGTAACACACAATTCTGACATAAATCCTTGACAAACGGATTGAAGCGATGCCATTGATAATGCCAATCCTTACATGGATTAAGTTTTCCAGGCAAAACCAAATTTACCTGGCATAAATTCTCACCAATGTATTTTTTTAAAACACTAGTTATATCACCTCTTGAATTTCAGATGTAAAATTCAAGGACCAGGTGATTTTTCTGAGGGACAGCACAGCTCTTGAGGATAGAATAGAATTCGTATGCATTAGGACTTCAGATTTTATAAGTTATCACCAGCTTGGACACTCAAGTCTCCCGTTATACTTTGAGCTAACCAGGTGGCATGAACATCATTTCTCACTGATACTTGAGCACAACCCTTCCAGGCCAAATTTCCCAGCCAAGCCAGGTACTCTTTATAAACAACAAGAACCTGACTTCTCCTCTGCTGCTTTCAGAAAGCAGAGAACAGAGAGGACTGTTTTTCAGCACACAGTTAACATGCAAATGGAGGGAGGCACTGCAGCACAATCCTGGAGGCGACCAAAATGAAACTGCTGAGATGGTGCTGCTGGGGAACAGCCTTCGGTAAGTACTGGGACAGAAAGAACACACCAACAGGCTGCACTAAGATATGAAGCTAACTGACTAAGAAAACAGTAATTGAAAAAGCAGCTAGGAAGATAATGGTGCTGAAGCTGAACTTTGGCACTAATCAAAGTGAGAAAGAAAAGGGGCTACAAAGGGGGGACGTGATGCTGGAAGTGTATCTAGCACAGTGCTGCTTACAGACAGTGTGCTTAGCACTGGAGTGGCAAAGGGACTGGAACAGATTGCAGGAACCCAAACAAGGGAACGCAAACAACCTGAGTGCTTCCTGCAAACATGAAGCACATGCACTTCCATTTGGAGCTGAAAGGAGCCAAATCCAAGATTTCTGAGTCTAACCTTCTCTGCTGTCAGTACCTGTGAAACTTCATGGCAAAGTTCCATGAGATGCTGAAAGATTATATCAGAGCAGGAAATTTTCCTGAACCGGAATTTTTGTGAAATGCTCTTAAACACTGAAGAAGAGACCATGAGAATATTCATAACTCTGTCTTCAGAGCAGAGTTTAAATATAAAGGCCAACAGCTAAACAAAGAGGAAGAATCATTTCAGATTGTTGTTTGTTTTACAGAACCACTGAGTTAGACAAGGTACAGAATGGACAGCACAGATCATGGCTTTGCTGTAGTTTCTAGAGCCACAGGCAACCTTAACTCCAGTTTTCTAATACCTCTATGCTTGACTTCACTGTTTTCACACTGATCCTCCTTAAGTCAACTGTGGGTGTGTGGGGGTGAGATAAGACCACAGGATTTAGCTTGTATACACATCCATGACTCACTTATTCAGTAGCACACTTGGTTTCACAGGAAGCAAAGAACTGCCTATCTAGATGGAATAACATATATATAACTTAAAGTGAAAACAACCAATATGGGAGAAAGGCTAAAGTACTGACCTTACTCACTGTACACGTCCACCCGCTTCTTCTGGAGACCAATGTCCCTAAAACAAAATGAAATATATCTATCAGGATCATGGTAAAACAGTTCTCATTTGCAAGCACATATCATGCCCTTTCTTCCTAAACATCTGACCTTATATTTTGAATCTGACATCACCTTAGTTATATTCCTCCTGGTCCTACATAGCACTCCTATGCCCTTAAGATATTATTTGCGGAAATTTTTTAGCTCAAAGAGAGGATTATATCACAGCTATTAGGAAGTTTTTACATAGCATGAAACTGAGGGTGTGTATTACCTGTCTTGTGTGACACAATGGCATCTGAGGTATCTGAGGCTACAAGGCCTGCTGGGATAGTGTCATATGGCCAGTGAGGGTGGAAGGAAACAGAAGTGGAATCTTACCCACACTACCTGCTGGAAATGGCTCTTGGCAGGTGATATCACCCAAAATAGGAGGGAGAAAGGTCCCAGAGTATTCTAAGTGGTATAGATAAAAACCATGCCAGTGAGATTGCAGTAATTAAACAGTGGGAGCAAGCAGCAGCCCAATGCTCAAGCTCAATCCCTGGGCCCATTTTATTTCCAGTACGGAGCCAGCTTTTAGTCCTAAATAAGTATTCAGTTTGCAGAGACAGCTTAGTAAGCACTAGCAATGAGAAATGCAGTTGCTAAAAAAAATAAAAAAATAAAATCAGATTACTTTTTACAAGGCTTGCAGTATTTCACCTATAATTTCTATCAAAAATGTTCCTGGATCCCATTCACTCCACATGCCGTCTAAGAAATTTCCATAAAGAAACCAGTTATGCCTCAGAAGACCCAACTGAGTTTCACCTTTCTCAGTGACCAAGAACACTGAAAAACCTGGATATCCACTACTATTATGCCATTTTTTTAGCTGTTAATTTAGACCACAAATGTGCATTTGCTTTAGGTTCTGCTCATCTCAACGTTCCCTAAACAATTTCCATTCACACAGACCTTGTTTCAAGTTAGAGATACTTGTGTAAACTAATCCATATTTCAAGTTTCAGCACCACTCTACTAAAATGGAAACAGCACATATTATACAGATATCAAAAACTGAAGGACAGAGGAACAAAATACATGTGCAATAATATAGCTTGTCTCTGCAGTAACTTAATAGGGGGCATAATTTATTAATTTTTACAATCTCTAACATCATATGTTGTTACTGTCTATTTCAAGTCCAGGAACCAAAGAGGGTTCAGCTGTAACAAAGGACATTATCAGGAGCATCTGGGTAAGCTGAAAGCAGTGAGATTTTTTTTTTAAAGAAATCTCAAGATCTAAGTCTAGCCTCAAAAAGTGAGAGATACTAACAGAAGAGGACTGGAAAACAGCCTGGGGAAGTATCCAAGAATTAAAAGGAACGTTCATAACCATGTAATGAAGAATCCCTATAGTCATAAAATACTGGCCCAGAGACTGGGGAAAGGCTAAGGAATGAGCATATAACCTCTGACTTCTTTGGGTTTTGAACTCTGTTATGCTTTCAAAGAACAAGACAAATGTCCTGAACAGAAGCAACAAGGCAGTTGGTCTTTGGGAAAGGTGTCTAACAATGGAAGCACATGACACTAACTTGAATCCACCAATATTTTCCCCAGAAATTGCAGTCAAATTTAAAACTAATTGTTTATCATACAGTTTTAGATATAAAAACAAGCTTAATTTTCCACAAGGAGTTTATGTAAGGGTCTTTTTTTTTGTTGTTGTTGTTTTTCTTCCTAGTGTATTAAGACTATAAAAAGAAAAAGTTTCAATGAATATTATTACAGTGACGATTATTAACAAAGCATTATTAACAAAATCATTCACCACCCTACAGGAAAGCATTTGTATTGGAAAGTCTCTGTTATCTTTGACAATGAAGTTACACAACACTTGTGATCTCCATGACAGTCTTTATCTTGACAAACAAAAGGTAGGGATACTCTAGATGCAGGAGTGCGTGTCAGAAGCAAACACAGCTGCTTTTTATCATGCCAGGGAAAGCAGAGCCACACTACAGATGACAGGACACAAACCCACATTTACTGCTGCACAGTACTGGATCTGATGTTTCCTGAACAAGTCCACACATGGCTCTGGTGATTTTGCAAGTACTTTTCCCAGTGTTTTAAGAGAGACTGATGCTACCTCAGTTTCGGCATTAAATCTGAGCCGACTCTATTCATAACTCTGCTCAGAAAACAAGGGACCAGAGAGCTGAAACATCCATTCTTATATAGCTCCAGCTGGGTTCATAAGCCTTGAGGAAACCTTGAAAATCCTTAACAGGCTCTGTGAGGAGCCACCATAAAGCCTAAGTATTGCATTTCAGAAATCTTCATGTTTGCAGACTGATGTCAGAGAACACTTGCACAGCCTTTCAGCCTGGACTATACTTTGTTGCAGCATAAATTGTCCCATTTCGCAAAAGCTGAAAACCTTTATGAATAATTTTTAGATGCTACCTGTGCAAGAAAATAACAGTATAAGTGTTTTCTCTCCAATAGCAACACTGATAACAAACAATTCTGCATAACCATGTCACTTAGATTATTTTTCTTTTTCAGTGAGCATAAATATAGGAAGTGTCATGTGGCAAGGTGAAGTTCAGATCTTAATGATCTCCTATGTTATAAGGAAATCAATTTAAAAAAACAACCTAACAGAAACTTTTCCCCTAATTCAAGTATCTCTTCTTGTCTGAGCATTGGTTACACAGATCTTACAGTGCTCTCAGCTCAGATAGCAGATCACATATTAAAAATCAGGACACAATCAGAGACAGCAAACATGGCAAACAGGATTTTTCACCTGTCAATACTGTATATAAAACAAACTATTGATCTAATCACAACTTCTCAGAACCAAGAGCTGAAATCCTCACAAAGATGTCTTAAATGCTGATGCACAGAGCAAATCTAACATCCAAAGATGACCCAGCACAGTTACGTAGGAAGGCGGTAGACTGAGCAACACATTCTTTTGAGATGAATCCAGAAACAAAGGGAACTGAATGAGCAGCACAGCAGAATTCAGGAACCCTTATGTGCAAGCAATGTGTTCATCAAGAGAGACACAGAAGAGTCCGCATGTTCCCTGATACCACTGTCCTCTGTTCATCGTTCTTTCAAAGCAGCTAATATGTTCTGTGGCTCTTCAAATTTTCACAAACTAACTCTCTGTACCTGAAAAAACCTGCAACTTATAACTTCAAATATGGCAGAATCATGCATTGCAACAGTTTTATTAAAATCAATAATCTTCCAAGAAACTTTTAATACAGTAATAGGAGAGTGGTACTAAGTCACAACAACAACAACAAAAAAGAATAATTTTAAGCAGTTCTATATGTAAAAGTTGAGTGATAGTTCAATTTATGTAAAATACTCTGAAGGGAAGAAAATGTGCTTAGGTGAGGGAATCAATGCCATCTGTGCCTCCAACAGCTCTTGGCTGACAACATATTTCCCCCACTCTGCTCCCTGGAAGCTGTGATCAAGCTGAATCAGGTAAGTGGGCCTGCAAAGCAAGAAGCAGTCTCACTGCCAGATGAAGACTGGACAGTTTTATCTTTGCTGGTCTCTCTACAAACATGCAGCCAAGGAGCTTCAAGTGGCTTTTCACTTTGTCTTTCCCTAGCAAAACAGAATATTAACAGTCTGTAGTCTTTATTATCTATATTGTCTTTGCAGGAAAAGAGTGACAACCGAAGTCTGGGTCTGAATGGTATGCAGCCATTCAACATCCAGATTATACACAGAAATATTCCTGCTCTTTAACTACATGAATACCTACTACTGTAATTCAGCTAAAAGGAATCTAGAGTTCAAGCTATATCTATGACACTTTACAAGATTTATTTTTTCCTCTAAAGCTCTTAACTCTCAACATCAATATTCTAGTCATGCAGAATCATCCATACTTAGCTTTAAATCCAGGGGTCTTTTCATTCTGTTAGACTACTCACTGATGCACCTGTTTATTAATTCAGAAAGTTTGTCTGCAAACGCTGCATTGGCAGTTCCTTCCATCCACTACAACTTTGTCTATTCCTTTGTCTCAGAGTGATCCAAAGCTTTGCCACTTATCCTGGGAAGCATTTATTTTAGAGATTACCCACACATTCTCAGAAGAAGAAATATAAGATTGCAGAATCAACAGAATTACTCTTTCAACCTATTTCAGGAGTTGACATCTAGGAAGAAGTTTCATACGTTCTTAAAAGAAGCACAAGATAAATGGCATCTGTTATACAGAGAGAGCTCCTGCTATATTCATACACCTGGGAGGTGCTGAAAGGGGAAAAAAAAAATCATGCTGTTTGACCCCAATTATCTAACTGTAGTGCCTAAATTACCACACAAGCTTTTGACACTAAGTTCCTGTATAGATAGTGGATAGAACCTCCAAACAGTAACTCTGAGCATCCAAACCAAAGCCTCACCACTTTGCTCTGTGTACACAGAAATGATTCTTTTCACTTGAAGTACGTGAACTACACAAATTACGCTGTGAGAGCACTTTTCTATTCCACTTCTCCTAGAACTAGGATTTCATGGCGGTCTGTTGGATTACTGGGGGGAAAAAAGTGTCATCAGCATCCTGAGTAACACTGTGATTGGGACAGACACATCCCATCAGCCCCCTGGGAACCAGTTCTTAGTTTCACTGCAAACACTTTGGTAACTAACATTTCTATATGTAGTTTTGTTCACTTCCTTCTCCTCTCTATCAAGGTTTATAAGACATCCCAGCAAAATGTTAATTTCTTTCTTTCCATTTATTAATTTTTCTTGATCCTTCAAAGAATTAAAACAAACAAATAACTCAGCCCCAAACAAAAAATCCAGAAGTATCCCAAAAATAACACCAACTGTCCCCCTCTCTGCTGCCCCTTGAAATTTCACATGCAGAAAAACCTCAACCATGTATTCAAAATAACAGATGTATTAGAGAAACTGAAGTCCATTCTCCAAGGTGGCAGTTTGAGGGAATATAACACTCCCTTCTATCTCCAGCTAGCAAACTGAGTGGAGAACAAACCACATTAATACCAGCAGGTATCTGAAATAACTGCGACTGTGCGATTAAGAACTTGCACCGTTAGAAACGATGTACAAGTTATGAAAAAATTTGAATGTTTGGGGTCTGCTTTCTGTCATTTTGTAGCACTATCTAGGCACCCATCCGCAGAGAGTACATCCAACAAAATATTACTGGCATTAAATATGCAGTGACCTGTCCTTCTGTTGTCGGTTGGAAAAAATAAAACCGTTC
>VYZS01012168.1:3636-15292 GCA_013400695.1 Neodrepanis coruscans | reverse complement strand
TGTTGCTTTTTTCCCCCCCCCTTTTTTGTCCAAAATTTTAAAAAAAAAAAAAAAAAAAGACATACAACAGTCTGTTTTTTTTCTAAAATGCTTCTTTGTTCCTCAGTTACTGAAGAGAACTCCATAGTCTTTCAATGTTTTGGATTTTTTTTTTATCTTAACATTAAACCCTATTTCAAAGTATTATATCCCTCACTTTCTAGATAGCCTTTGTATCTTATTTCCCAGAGTGACTTGCCCAGAATCATACAGGTAGACTAGGGCACAGGAAGGAGGTAAGCCTCCACCAGTGCTCCCTGGGGGCAGACATCTCCCCAGGTCAGTCTTCTCTGCTAAAAGCTGGAGTTACCGTGCTTGGCAATAACACCTCTGATCCACAAGAATCCCATCAGATGAAAGGCTCACATTACCTGGAAAGGCCTTAACATCAGATTAAAATCCCAAATTCCTTTCTCCTGGAAGCTAATGCATATGAGTTTATATGCTTAACTATTACATAGGTATGTAGACTTCAGAAATAAAATACAAAATGGTCTTTGCTGACCGTTCATTTAAAAGATTCTACTAAAGTAAAATTGAATTATTATAGATTAGTGAGTGTATGGATCAATTTTAGAGATCTCTGCTTTGGTACTTCAATACATACCTATGTGTTCCTACTTCTATTTCCATTCTTAATATTTGTACAAGCATATGATATGGGAAAGGGAACTGCTTTATTACAACTTAACCTTTTTTGCTTAATTCATAGCAAATGGCTTTTCAAGCAAGCAAGCATACTCAGACTCACTTCTCTTGAATCTATACCAAAAGGGAAAAGCATAGGAACAAAACTGGTTTAGATACAGCCTTCTGCATATGTCTTTAAGACAACTGATCTAATAAACAGTGTGATCTGGCACCATTTAAGTCACTACAATTTTCTCAGCACTGACAACACCTCCATATTACTCCAAATAAACCAACTCAGGTACCATGCTCCATAGCTGCTCTGTCTGTGCAGTCTGCCCAGGCAAAATCTGTCATGCCTCTCAGCTGGGCTAATTAATTCTGATGAGACTGCTGAAATAAGATTGCTGCCCTGCATCTGATTCCTGGGCTCCAAGCTCACACATTCAGCATTAGCTGGGGAGTTCCTATGCTGTGTTCTACTGTACAGTGCTGTCAGATACTGCATTTCATTGAACATACATTGTACTGGGACTCCTAATATCATTCAAGCTTTTGGCAGTTTTGCCCTAGTTATATGGAAGATAAAAAGAAACCAGTGGTTGACTCGTAGCTTCCCTTTTCCTATCAAAGAGTTAATATCAGGTACATCCATGAGGCCATGAAAGGTTTGGCACAAACACCCTGTTCTCCTCATCCATGACAACAAAGATTAAATAAGACTCCACTATATTTACGCAAAAAAAGCAAAGCCTATTTACTTTACTAATACATTCTTGATACTTTTTTAATTTGGGTGTAAATGTTAGTGAAGTTTAGTGCTCATAAAAATAAGAGATTAATCCTGGCCAGAATGAGGTTTGGTGCAAGCAGACCCTGTGTAAGCTCCCACACACATCTCTGTCAATGTACCTCAGTCAGGAGCAGCAGTGAAACATGGCTGCTGTCCCAGTACTGGACGTCTCCTGAGGAGAGAGTGCCAAATCTGCTGAAAAACTCAATGGTTCACTTGATTGCAAAAAGGTTTCAAGCCCACCAGAACAGCACATTTAATTCCACTTGCCTGTTGTTTAACTCCGACACTGTAACAGGTACCTGTGCGTCCTCCAACTGTGATCATGTAATTGGTTCTGTATAGAAATAAACCATGAGGTACCAGAAGTTGTATCTCTGATGCTGGGGTTTGGGATTTTCTTATTGCAGGCCAATGTTTAGTCTACTGGATTTGATATAACTGAAACCACTTCTAAGAGGAAAGCCTTTTGCTTTGAACTTTTACATACACAAAAAAATATCCCAAGAAAAAACTGAGGCAGAGGAAGAGAGCACTGAAAAAGAAACAGGGGTATGACTCTGCAAAACAGTATAACCAGGTCCATAGGAATTTCCCACTGGCTGCTCGAATTGCATGTCTATTTGCCAAGGAATAAGGGCTAACCACATACAGTTTCCCCTCTGTGTACTTCTGGCAGGGATCTTATCACTGAACCAAATTAGCAGGAAAGCATATTCTTAGGCTGCCTGCCTGAGGACAAATTTAACAGTGGGCTCCAGGTAAAACTTAAAACAGATTATTATTTTTACCAATTTTTTTTTCTTAAAGAAGCAGGATATGAATGTTAACAGAGTCCATTACACACGTACCCAGGTCTGTACTCCACTTACAGGGCAGCAGAATACAAGAACTGAATTGTTTCAAGGCACAATGGTGTGCCAGATGAACATTTTTATGTAGATGACCTCTGTTATCCCCTTGGTTTTGGGGAGATGAAAGAGATTTTTACAGGAGAGAAACTACTGCACAAAAGCAGTATATGTGAGTGTCGGTATCTCTGGTACTGAGAGGAAAAAATATATTCAAACTTGCTTCTCTTATTAAAACTTACTGCACAGCAAAATAATTGGAAACAATCCCACTAATTTCAGTTGATATAGGACAGAGTCCCAGCTCAGAAGAATGGTGTGATCATATTGGCATCACTGGACACTTTTAAGCAATATTGCAAAAGCAGTTTATCCATGGAACTGCTTTCCCCATGCTCATAATGTGTTTTGTGGAGCAAAAACCCACACTGGGAAAACACAGGGAAGGCTATAATTCAGGGAATTGCTTACGCATTATCCTGTTGGGTCAAAAATTTTGTTTTTCAAGAGAATGTGAAATGCATTGGGCTTAAAAAGCTCTTGCTTATATAACAGTTGCCAAAGGGCAGTCTATTCATTAGCCAAGATATAAAAGTAAAAAAGCTGCTTCAAGGCCTTGAGGCAGCACAGTTTCTTGAGCTGTACTTCATAACAGCTGCCCTCCAAGTCTGGTTAACGTCATCAAAAATGCTCTTTAACAGAGGACTAAGATGACACACTTACTCACAGCATCCCCTCTTTGGATGAAAAAGACATCCTCCATTTCCAGAGCTCTCCTTTCCAGTTCTGAACTCTGACATACTGAGCTTGTCCTTTACCTCAAAATAATCACAATAGGAAAGTTCTTTTCTTCTTCAGTATAACCTTCTGCTCTCCTATGTCCTTGATAAACAATGGATGTTCAGGTAATTATTATATCATGTACTGGTGGTCCTGCATAGTTCACTCCCTTATGAGGAAGATGCTTTGCCAATTTGAGGATCAGAAGAAGCATTACATAGTATTACATAGTATGTATGCTTCAGTTTTAGAGGACAGCAAGTAGGGAACCAGATGAGGGAGCAAAGGGAGTGAATGTGTTCCTTCCTATCACATAATTTTATTAATTTACATTAGAAATTATTAGTGCACGCTGCAATTTTTCCCTTAAACACTGCTATAAAGTTCTATAATTGGCTAAAAATAGAAGTCTTCCTCTCTAAACGTGGTGTGCCTTTTTCCAGTTTAGAAGTCCAGCAAAATAGTTGGACACCTGCATTTATTTCTTGCATACAGCCCCCTTCTCTACCCACAGAGGCTCCCGTTCTAGCTCCTGGGCTGGGTTACCTATGATACTTTCTAACAGCCTTTTACATGTGATCTCTGCCTTTGAACTACTTCAGAGGAGCCATCAGCACACGGTTGTAGCTGTTCAGAGCAGTTACTGTCACATGGTCATTCAGTTGTGTTTGTGATGTCTCTCAGCCAAGAGTGTCAGGTTGCAGGGGAAAGTACTGGCTGGGATGTCTACTGTAGATCAAGGTCCTGCCAAGGAAACCTGAATAAACCTTATAAAAATGTTCTCCCCTTCCTATTTATCTTAGATTTTTAAAGTTTAACTATTTAATTTATCAAACCTGATTTACTGAAGTATTTACTTTGGATGCTCTTGTACTTGACGGTTTTGAGCAAAGAAATTACTAATTTATAATGACTGTTGTATGCAAAAACTTGAAGCACCAGGAACTAAACTGAACAAACTCTTGATTTATTTATGTTTTTAACTACTAGCAAAACCTTAAAACAATAAAGTGCTAGATGCAATTAAAAAAAATATACAATGCAGAAAAGAACCAAAGCAAAGAAAAATTCCATAAATAAAATGAAAACCATACCCACCTGCTCCATTCACTCTGGAAAAGAAAAGGGAGAGGAGATTGAAATGGCTGCAACAGCATTCTTCTGGTGACTCCTGAAAATTGCTTTATGAGTGTGGGGCCATCTCAGTTAAAGCTGCCTTACTCCTTCTCCAGCAGTGCCTCCTGCCATGCAGCTGGCACCACTGTTAGCCTCATGCCTGCTCTATTTGGGCTTAAGGAAGCTCCTCACTATAAAGAGGCACCTACAGGAAGCCTATGGAGTGAATGTGCCAAAGACAACATTTACGAACATACAAAACCTAGTAAATGGGCCCTGGTGTCCTTGAAACCAACTTATATTCATTTTGTCCAGTTGCATGTATGGCAAGCAGTTTAATTTGCAGAGCTACAGCCCTAACGGCAGAGCAGACTTTTCCCATATGAACAGAACTGATACCACCATTTCACACGTAGTTAGTTCAGTTGTGCAGTGTGATAAAACAGCACAACTGCTGAGGTGCTGTACTGCTATCTCATCAACATGGTATGAGGTCTTTGTGAGTAAGTATGCCACAGGATCCAACAAATCCCATGCAATGACAAACAATCAACCTCCACAATGGCCATTTTACACAGCCAGCAACTCCAAAGTGGTGTCCAACACGATAAGAAAAGAATATGTGACAGAAACTTGTATCTTGTCACAGGCCACGAAAGGAGAGGCAGTAAGGTAAAGAGTCCTGCCTCGACTTGCTGAACTGTAGGTCTATCTGCACCTGGCCGTGATCTTGGCTGAGTCTGACTCACCACCACAACTCCTTGGCCTCAGAGCTTCGCACTTTCCTGGCAGCAGACTGCTGTCTGAGGCTGGTTACCATCACAGCCCTGCTGTGCTCACCCTGTTTGAGCACAGGACGACTGTGCCCATGCAGATGTTGTCCCTCTTCTGCTTCGTTCCTGAGTAGGAGTCTGCTTACCTGGTAGAGAAGCTGGCTCTTGCTTCTTCCTGGCACCCAGGAAGGGAGAAAAGAGGCAGGAAGAATGGGGATAGGACTGGGCTAGGCTGTTGTGGAAAACAGATAACTATTCAAGTTGATGAAACAATAGAGCTTCCAAATAAGGAGAAAACCTAGAAAGCTAACAAAAATATCCAAGTAGGAAGAGGTCAAAATTCAGTTGGTAAAGCAAGAGCTATAGAAGGAAAAGTCAAAGACTTCAACTAATTGGACTGTGGAGATGAGAGTAGGGGTGTATGCAAGGGGGCTGGCTCTGAGCCTTGTCTGGCCTGCACTGCCACAGGAAGAGTATTTCCACTGTGATAGGAGCAGGGCAAGGCCTTCTTTGGTAGTGGAAATGCCTTGCTCTCTCTGGAAGGAGAAATAACTCTTTATGGAATGATTTATTAATGCCATTTAAGAAATTGAATTCCTGTTCTGTGTGAATTTTATTTATGTTAAATCAATACATGAAGTCAGAATTTCATTTTATTGCTGAATAGAAATTATATTAAGAAGGCAGCATAGAAAAAGGAAACACTTAACAATACTGAACTGTTTTAGTCTTGAAGTGGTTTCAATGATATAATGATGTATTAAAAATAAAATATTTAAGTATTTCAGAAAATACCAGGAGCAAAAGAAGGTACGGTACTAATCTTAGAACAAGATATTGTTATTCTCAAAATGACATATTAACATTAGTAAAATAGGATTCAAATGATCCATTATTCTTTTTTTCAAGAAAAAAAATCAAAATTGACACTTCTTTCCAAATGTCTGCAATGGCAAGAAAACTGTCTTCCAGTGGTAACCCTTGTCATTTTTTTTACCATTTTTCTATACAGCTGAAGAACATGCACATTGACTTCTATTGCAACATCAGGAGAGCTGGCAAATACTTATTTAGTAGCCACTGATGCCAGCATTGATTTAGTCTGTGACAGCATGAGCAGTCTGTAGGCATGCAGTCTCCTGTACCTCACCTGTAGCTTTTTTTTTCAAATACACTTCTGAAAACCACTATTATAAAACTCATCAGCTGCACTGCTCAAAAAAAATAAAAGTTAGTACAGGGCCACCATGTCTTCCCTATTTCTCCTATTTTTCTTTCTTTAAGCTGAGCAGCTGCCAAATCAGCAGCTCATCGATTTCTGGCTTGGAATGTGATCTCACACTTAAGGCTATGAACGATGCATGTGCACACCCACAGAGGCATGTACACACTCTGAGCTAGCTTGGTCTTGGACAAACACAATCTCTGTAGTGCTGCATAAACAAATGCCATCTTCATTACCTCAAATGGCTCCATGTTACTGAAATGGAACAAGCTGGATGCAGGAGTCTCAGAAAAGAGCAAAAGGCATTTGCAGAGTTTCAGCACAGCCTACTGGGAAGCTCTGAAAATACAAAAGATCCAACCCAAGTATTGACATACATGAGCTCTGGCTCTCAGCTAACCACCAGCCAAGGTCAGGCTATCATGAGCGTTCATCTCCAAAACCAAAACTTTGATTCTGCGTGCTAAAACTGATCCAAAATAAACTTCCTTTTATTTTTTCCCTCTCTATGTCAGTCAGTCATGCTTACAACTACATCAGCACTACCAGCCACAGGACTGTGCAGATGTGGTATTCAAGAGACAGCCCAGCTGTAAATAGTTATCTGCCTATTCCTTTGAAAATGGTTTCTTATGTTAATTTACAAAAATTCCGTAACATTATGCATTGCTGATGCTGGCAATCCTATCTAAGGTTAAAACAACAATACTAATATTTTATAGTAACTTGTACTAAGTATCTTTGCTAAATAATTTTTTTATCCCTAGAAAGATCTTTGAGCATCCACTTGCTCAATACTTTTGTAGATATCACCTTTTTTTTCTTCTGCATTGAAAAGACAGATTGATTTACAAAGCTTTCATATAAAATTTTACTCTACTACTGTACCTTTAAAATTAGTGGATTCTATTCTCCAGAAGACTGAACTTTTTTCTGAAGTAGAGTCGATGTATATAGAAACATGCTGTCATCTGTAACTGAAATTTTCTTTTCTTCCATTTTAGTTTTCCGTAGTCTAAAACACAGCACATTGGTTCTTGGCAAGCAGTTGCTTTACGTATGGAAAAATAGCTGAGGTACATCTGTGTAGAACCCTCAGGGAATTTCTGGTATTCATATAGAGGCAATCTGCAGAATGTACAATGTCAGAAAACCCCTGGGCCTTTGCAAAAGCAAGATGCCTTGTCAAAGAGATAAGCATTGCTACTGAAGAGTTTTGCAGAGCAATGTTAAAAAAGGATACAACTTCCAGCTCAATGAAACACCTGTCCAGAGCTACTACTCTCTCTACTTTCTTAGCTATCTCCCACAAACAAACAGCTTGTGATGGTAGTATTTTGCTTCCCTTTGTAACTCCTGGCTTCAACACTGCATGTGCCTCAGACTTGGTATCCAGCTCAGCTTGTGCCTCCCGTACAAGATCTAACCCAGGTTTTCTGGTTTGCAGCAGAGTTCAGAACTCACTGCCTGCTTCAATCCTCCAGCAAACCTGCCCCCTCACATGTGATATCTTCACAGTAAAAGTGGGAGGCAGGGCAGGGCAGGGCAGGTGGGGACCCTCCATGCCTGGTTCAGCCCCTTGGGCTCCTGCATGTGGCCACCACCTCCTCCCCAAATGATCAGTTCAGAGCAAAGGACAGAATGCCCTCCCTTCCCCAGAGGGAGTGAGCTCTCCTAGAGCTTTGTGCTCAGAAGTAAGAGGGTGAGTTCATGGACACTGGCTGCACAAGTGGGTGGGAAAAGGAGCAGGCACAAACATACCCCCCAGGAGCCCAAACGCAGCAGTGGATGCTGGGGTATAGGAAAGTAGCAGGGCTTTTGCCACCTCCTGGAACAGCATTCCTGACCAGCAGGACTCCGGGTGCTGGCCCTGTTTTGTGTTACACACACAGCATAAACAACATTGGAAAACACTACAGACACCTTCAAGTCCAACCTATTGCCTAACTTATCAACCTACCAACACCATCCCATCATCTAAACCATGGCACTGAGTACACCATCCAACTTTTCCTTAAACACATCCAGGGACGGTGACTCCACCACCTCCCTGGGCAGCCCATTCCAATGGGAAATCACTNCTCTGCAGAGCCCTCCTACCCACTAACAGACCGACACTTATTCCAAGCTTGGTCATCTGCAAACTTACTAATGATGGACCCCATCCCCTCATGTTGCATCATAGTGTACAGTGTCTGAAAAACATTTTAATATAACTACCTTGCTCATTACACAGCACAAGAAACAGAAAAAAACTAAATAAAAGCAAATACACATGGTTAATTCTCAGCTGCAGTTGCCCGACTGAGCAGAATCTTGTGTAGCCTCTGGGATCCTTTCTCTCTCCCATCTTTCCACATCAGACACCCCTAACACAGCATTGCCACTTTTTCACAGCCACTTTTATGTCAGTTTGTACCCAGAAAATTGTGGGAGAAATCCAGTCCCTTTGGTCACAAACACTTGATTACTTTCATTTGTTGCTCAAAGTCCTCTCCTGTTCATCTTTTGCTCATCTGTTGCTGAGTTATTTTTATCCTGGACTTTCAGACTGTAAACCACACTCCCAACAGCAGTTCACTCAGTTTGAGGCAGTGGTTAGTAGTCTTTTTGTTGTTAGCTCTACTGGAGGAAACAAACTTTTTTCATCTTACTTTGAGAGCAGTTCCTAGCAAAGCTTATTAGCTTGGGCTTCATGTCTCACCCGTAAAATGCTTCACCGTGTTCCTGGGGAACCTGAAATTAAGTCTACAAGCCAAATGACTGTGGAGTATCCAGCATATCCTTCTACAAGCTCTGTGTCACCACCTCGTGGATTTTCGAAATCCAAAGGACAATAGCAAAGGTAAAAAACACATAGACAGTTCCTAGAAACAATGAGAACTTCCAAGCTGTGTTAAGACAAGCTCCCTCAGTTGTTATACTGGGATTTAATTGTACAAAGTATTCTTCAATTCGAAAATAATTAAAACCCAAGACCTCAGTTGGTCTCCTTCTGACTCTTAGGAATCTTACTGCAAAAGTGGTTCACATTAGGGACAATCCAGCAGTTTCTACATAAAGTTCTTTTTCTTTGATTAGAATAATAATGAAGACAAGCATGAAGGTAAATTTAACATAGTTTAGGACTTTTCTTTCAAAACACATTCACAAATCAGAAGTTAACTTGGCATTCTTTCTTTTTTTTTTTTTAATATGCCATCAAAAGAACACTGAAACCATTCTAGAAAACAATTTAAGCAAAACAAAATTCTCCAACATTTTTACCACCTAGATGTTGCAGGAGATTAAAAAACACAAGAACGATTTTTCAAGGCATTGAAGTGTATGAGGGCCTAAGATTTAACACAAAACAAAAATTTTGGTGTAATTTTTGATTTGGGAAACATCTTCAGTTATTCCTAAAGTGTGACTAGTTTCTGTCTCCAAACACTTAGAATAGGTAGCGGGGCTTGCCTTTTTATTTTACCACCTGAACTAGCTACAGAGGCTTTACACTGGCCAAATTTTAAAAGAAGGAAAATGAATTAATTGTTCTCTGTCATGCAGTGATTTCCAGTCAGCCAATCTGCTTCCAAGGCTCTTTACCTTTTGATCTGCAAGGAATGATAAATTTGCAATTTTGACATCTTCCTCTAAAACTAGCCAACAGATTTTGGGCCCACAAGATTTTTCATATTGTCTTTACATTTCATCCCTAGAGCTTTTCTTCGACAGATGACCCACCCCAGATTTGTTAATTTACCACTTAACACAACTCCAGCTGAAAGACAGTTCAGCTGACAGCCAAGGGGAATCCCACTGCCTCTGTGGGTCTGCCACTTATTCTTGTAAGGCTGCCAGGAAGAACTTGTCTGAGCTCATAATTGTGAATGAAATATTTCATCTAGAGTAACAGCACAAGTAAATTAGGGATTTAACCAAGTGTGACTGTACATGTTGTTTAGATGGCTCTCTAAGTATTTTCCATTATGTTGTGTAGCGAGAAATTAGGATTTAGCAGTGATAAACTAGGAGCACTGCATCTGTTGTATGACTGTTCCTTTAATGATTTCAAGAAAAAGAAAGAAGTTTCTTTCCTCTATTCTGAGAGAGTCGTGACATTTACCTGGCTACATACACACTTTTATAAGAATTAAATGGTGTGCTTTCCTACTGAAATTTGTAAATTTTTTCCATGAGTGGGACAACAAAAAGACTTTGTGCATCTAGAAGCAAATTATCAGTTTGCAGAGTCCTAGAGAACAAAATCATTTCCATCTTGTAAACTATTCATTAGCTTTTTTATTTGTTCTAAAAACAGTAGGCTAAAATCCAGCAAGAAATAGTAAAAATATCACAATTTTAACATACAAAAACCAATTAGAAAAAAAAAATCCTGTATCAATTAAAATCTACAAAGTTTTGAGGGAAAGTGTCTAAGTATTTTTCAATTCTGAAAAGGAGATAGGATGTAGACATGGAAGTAGTCTCTTTAAATAAAAGTAAGCATAAGAAATAGATGTCCAAGCACGTACTGGCAATGGTGTCATACAGAAATTGGTAATGTTCCTTAAAGATAAAGAGAAAAAAATTAGTGTGAATGCAATGCTCAGAGTCCAAGAATAAATCCATTCTTTCTCTGTTTTCTTAAATTTTAGAAATGTAGCATGTAGTTGGACATGCATGGCTACATATGAAGCAGCTTCCACAGTTTTTTGGCGTACAGAGTGTTGCTTCTATGGTTTATTCTGACTTCATGTGTACGTAACATTTCTGAAACTGCCTGCATTAGACAAGTTGTCACTCAGTAGCCTCTTGGTTGATAAAGTACAAAAAATTATGTTTTTTANATGGCAATTCCAATGAATTCAGACTTATCAATTAAAATCTACAAAGTTTTGAGGGAAAGTGTCTAAGTATTTTTCAATTCTGAAAAGGAGATAGGATGTAGACATGGAAGTAGTCTCTTTAAATAAAAGTAAGCATAAGAAATAGATGTCCAAGCACGCAGTATTTTAAGCTCTAAGAGTAGAGTGTGTTTTCTATCAGAACTGTTGCACTGATTCAAAGGCTCATCTCCAAACTCTTATAGGAGTCTAACATTGAAATATTAGATTAATAAATGTGGAGCAACAAGGACACCTTGAGGGCAGTCAGAAAAATGCAAAAATTTGTACTCCACATTGTTATGGGAGGATTTAGAGTCTTGATAAGTCTGAATTCATTGGAATTGCCATATGATGTAAATGATAAGCTTTTAAAACTGTTAGGCAAGATCCTCCTATAAAAGTCCCAGAGGTCCCACAGAGTACTATCGATGCAGAGCTTGATCAGTAATTGTAAAATGCTAAAATATGTGCTTACCAGGTTGGTTAACTTACTTGTTAATAGTTTTTGAGGACAGATCTGTTCTGACAACACACTAATCTGGTTGTTCTGAATTGCTGTTCTCCTTGTTACAGAAGTA
>VYZS01012155.1:0-24207 GCA_013400695.1 Neodrepanis coruscans | reverse complement strand
TATTTTTTAAGTATTCTTTATAAAGCTGACATTTTGTAATGTACAGTCATGGAGTCTATTTTCCTGCAGGGCTATTTTAGGTAGGTGCTTCCATTGTATTTTGAATTTGATACTTGCGGGTATCATTAAGAATGATTCAAAATCTGAATATATTTTCGTGTTAAACTGTGACATTATTCCATCTGGTTTAGCAACATTTTATATCCAGTAAACAAACCCAACCTCTTTGTCAAGACAATTTCTGAAGGAGGAGCACTCAAAGAACATTAAGGCTTTTCATCTTCCCAATGCTTTGCCAACGCTGTGATTAATCTTGGGCTTGTCTACACAAGGATGTTACCCTTGAATAAGGAGGTGTCAGAGTTTTAAATACTACAGTGACTCTAGGACAGCTCTCTATTTGTAGTTCCTTATTTTGTATTGTGAGTGCTCAGGCTTGGAGAAGTTACTGGAAAACAAGTGTTACAGCATAACTTTTCTATTTTAATGTCCCATGCAGACAAGCCTTTAAGGCTGGTTCTGTCCTGTCTGCTGCCCTTTATAAGTTTATTTCTCCCTGCTGCTGATGTAACACAAACTCAAATTGATTTATTTGTTTCTTTGTGCTGCTGTTCAGGACAGTGCCCTAGAGTAGCGCACACATTCTGTTGAAGGGACTTTTTCTCTTGTCATGGCTATACCACCTGTCCTTGTCAGTTTAGCTCATTAATTCACTCTTCTTCAGGATGTAAGCCACATATACAAGTTTTCCTGACATTGCTTTGTGAGATAGGAGAAGGTGATTACAAAAGATTGTCATATGCCCTATATTATGCACTTGTTACCATGCACAGGTTTTTTGGGTCTAATTCTTGCCAGGGGACACTGATTAATTCCTCATAGTGAAGATTCTTCCGTATATCCTGAAATTCAGCTGTCGTTTTTCCAAAACTGGGGCTCTCGGCCTTGTGGCAGATGCCTTAAACCATTCCCGAGATTCTCAGATTTGGCCTTGCATTGCAGATGCCCGTGTCTTCTGTTTGAAAACATTGTTATAGTGAGACTTCAGAGAAGCTCCGTGCTTGTGTGATGTTGCTGAGCATCAGACAATCTTAAACACAAAACCAGGATTATTCAGGGAGAGTAATGAATTCTTGGAAATAAACTGGAACAAAATTTGCTTGCCCCTCAAAAGGGGAGTGAAACAGAACCCTAGTGGGTACTTAACATTCCTCATTTGCTTCTCTTATATTTTGACTGGTTTTGGCAGCTGGCAGCCTAATCTCACCCAATGGTGCCCTAGGAATTTGCATCACCTGTGCTTTTTTGGGTGGGTCCTCCCTCTGTGCCTGTTGTTCTGAAAGCGTCTTTGCTTGGCACTTTTGTTCTAACTTCGTAACAGTTACAAAAGTTTTGACTTGAAGTGAATGTAAGAAAGCACAGAAATGTGAAACTTAAACGTAAAGACAATTCTGACTAATGCTGCAACAGGATCAATGTAGCTATCCACAGATGTTGCAAGGAAGGCAGGTTTTACAAAGGAGAATATGGAGTTGGTAGCAAATGGATGTCACATATAATTAAAAGGTCTTGGGGCTGGCTGAATGTTCTCATATGCAATCCTGTTTGCTCCCTTCATGATACTTCACAGTAATGCCTGTGTGAATCAGCTGTTGGAAAACAGCTTCTTCTTATTGTGTGGTGGGCTTGAAGACCTTTCAGTGCAGCTAGAAGATGAAAAATTGTTCTGGAACAGTACCAAGTCTCTCTATATGGATTCCAATGAGAAAAAAGTTGTTGGGAGTGATTTTTGTATATGATTCATACCACTGAGTTGCTTAAAACTATCCAAAGGTACATCTCTTGATGTTGCTCCCTGCTGAGATCCTTACAGCAAAAAGATGAAAAACTAAAGCAGTGTCATATATATGAAAGTTTGCTTTGCATTTCTTCCTCAAACTATAACTGTTGTTAGGGCCTTCTGCCATGAATGATTTTACTTGAAAGTGGCTTATTTCTTTCATTTGTCTTGGTAGGCATTGTGGGAAGGTTTAATTCCTTCCCCTGGGATATATGAACTGGCATTATTTCTGGTTTTCCTGTTGGTTATTCTCTCTGCCAAAACAGCAGATTGATAACACAGAATTCAGCCTTCTGAATAAAAAGTAAATGGATTTGGTGCTGTTTATTTTTTCTATGTCCTTGTCTCCCTTTTATTAGGGTTTTTAGAGAGGCCAGCTGTATGGTTTAATAACAGTGATTTATATTGCAAGCAGTGTGTTTCTTTGCTGTATGATTATGTGCTGTTCTAAAAGTACTATTCACAGCCCTACAGTGATGTGTGTCCTGACTTCTTTTCGTTAAGCTTTACTTAACTAAAGGTATGGTGCAAGCAAGAACAGGAAAGGTTTAGATAAGGCTATTTGAAGGTTGAGGCTAAACGGCTGTTAAGCTCTTACTTTTGAAGAGGAGTACTAAGAGGAGGTTCTAAAGAGCATGTTATGCAACCAGCTGTGTGTGGTTACCCCTGTTAACTCTGGCTAGCTCCAACCATAAGGAATTTTCAAAAGCACATAGTGAAGTGCCTTTTGACTGATTTTCCTTCTTCATCTAGTTCTGACTTGATTTGTGTCATTAACGTGTTTTGTTTCCCTCATTTGTTTCTACCTACTCAGTTCTGAGGATATCTTAAATTGCAGTGTTTATAAAAATCTGAGAATTCCCAAGGGTGTTTGCTGGTGTAAGGCTCTTCAAAGGCATCTAGGTAAAGAAACACAAAAATCTTACTATTACCTCAATGTACCAGTAACAGCAGACTGATTTGTATGCTGTTTACAAACATACACAAAGGTTTCATAAGTTACAACTATATCTCCTTTTTTTCCTCAGAAATCTTAGCATTGATAATGTCACTATAAGAGTCAGACCCTGAAAGTTTCCTAGGTGCCCGTTGCCACACTGAGTGGCAGCATTTGTGGGCCTTGTGCGTAGGGATTTCATAGACCAAAGAACTTCCTCTGAGAGCAGAAGTAAAATTCTAATGAGTGAAACTGTCTTGATGCTTCTCCATCTCAAAGTACTTTTTGTGGTCTCTTTTTCTCCTTTTGTTCAGCCACTGAGCAACTTCGATGTCCAGTTTTTAAATGCAGTTGGAGACCTGTTGGACCTCATTCCAGCATTATTTGAGTATTCTGCACGGGGTGGACAATGCAATGGGGAGCCAGGAAGCCATGGGAAGTACCAGTGGGATATGGGACACTGCTCTGCACTGATCAAGGTGGGCACCAAGAACTTAATCTCCAGTGATTGTGTTGATTTGCAGTGTCAGGAGTCTACATTTCTGGAGTCTTTCCTATTTGTGTTGCATGTGCATAAAGATACTCTGTTTATGATCAAGATGCATTTATTAGGTTGTCATTTGTGCCTCCATAGGATTCTGAGTCCAATTTTTCTCACTTGTGTTCAAGGATGAGGAAAAGATCAAACCAAACCAAAAGCAAAGAGATGGATGGTGAAAAGCTACCTGAATTACTAGGGAATGAGGAACTACCATGGAGAGGAGACTGGAAGACAGTAACTTGTTTCACTGAGCCGAGTGAAGTCTGAAAAGGGGCATTGTGAATAACTACAAATACATTGGGCAAATAAGCAGGGAGAAAGGGAAAAGGATTACATAAACTAAAGGACAGTGCTAACGTAAAAACAAAGGGGTGCAAGTGGCTGCTGTTTTCTGTTAAAAGTGATACTCTGGAATGGTTTTCCAATAGAAGTAATGACAGGAAAAACACCCATGTTTTTAAGATAAGTGTCTGATACATCATGAGGACAGTTATGTTTTTCAGTTTAAATTATCGAGGATTTAATCAGCATATGGAGACTCCATGTATTGCAGTGCAACAATACGCACCATAAACTGTCAAACATTAATTCAAGCATTTGCCTACAGCAAGAGGTTTCTGGGCTAACAACAAGTCTTAGAACTCAGAGAAATATTTTGAAAAGATGTACTAAAATATGTATATATTTACCTTTTCAAATTGAATTTACTTGAATTTGCTTTTGTACTTTAAAGTGAACCAGAGTTTTCTCACAGCAATAGCATGTTCTAAGTTAATGTTGGATATGCTTACAAAGATCTGATCTGAATGTGTGATTACAAGTGTTCAAAATGAAACTGGGGAAAAAATACATGCCATGTGATGCAGGTGTCCCAAATAACCTGAAGCTGTTTTATTTTGAGGACAACACGTGAGCAAGAATTTATTTCTGGGGGTTTCAGAAATTTATTAAGTACACAGTTAAAAGCACAAGAATCTGCTCTTTCTTCAACACTGTAATTGATCAAGCTAATTCAGAGAAGTTGTTCTTTCCATTTCTATGAAGTAAAAAAAAATGCAGAATATAGTGGGTCTGAAAATATTAATATTTCTGCTTCTGTTTTTCAGGTTCTACCAGGATATGAGAATATATATTTTGCCCATTCCAGCTGGTTCACGTATGCAGCCACACTGAGAATATATAAGCATTGGAACTTCAATATAGCTGATCCATACACGAGTACCAACCGTGTCTCATTCAGCAGTTACCCAGGTAAAGTCAAGAAAACCAGAACAATGTAGCTGTTCAATATGGCATGGACCACCTTACTGTCTTGTCTGTGAAAGGTTCTGTCTCAACAAGCACTGGCTTCAATCAGCCTTTAAAACTTTTAGCCTCCAAGAGGAAAAAATGCCATCTTCAGTTTTCTGGCTTGAACACAATGATGTCATTGCCTTTTGTTGTTGATTAATCACTTGCAGTGCTCTGAATAGTACTAGTTAAATATTTTACCTCTGGCACAAACATGCTGCTTTGAATTCTGCGTGTGTAGTCTGCAGTCATCTCAACTGTTGAACTCCTCACCTTGCCTACAGCATTCATGTTTGGTAATAACAGTTTTGAACATTTCTGTTTAACACTGTGACATGACTTGTGCAGTAATGGGATTATTAGTGAGTATCAAACACTAGGCATTTGAAGTTGCATTGACTTCTTTGATGTTGTGTTAACAAACCTTCAGCTGTTTTGTTGTTGGTTTTTCTTTTCTTTTCTTTTCCACCCGCATCTTCCTCTTCCAGCTCTTCTACCAGCTGTTGCAAAGGAGAGTATTTTTTACGCTTATTTTGTGTGTTAGTAATATAGCCAACCAGAACATTTAAAATTTCCTTTGGGAAGATTAGGCCAAAAGTTAGAAATTGCCAGCATTTAAGGTTTCAGTGGTAAAATATATATTCTTGCTAGAGTTAGCACCGAGAAGTGTGAACATGAAACACCAAAGCACATATATGACTCCGTCTTAGAGTTAGCATTGTATAAGTTTGTAAAGGTGAAATTTCAAATTCAAAAATACCTAAACACTCAAGAATCTTTATCAACCTTTTTAAGTGAACTGTGTGCCACAGAAGACTACCTCATTCTGATGAAATTTTGTTGGCTGATGATTTCAAAACATGCTTTGTTGAATTACTGTGCATTACTACAAAGGCAAGGGTCCTTCATGAGAGGGACTCCTGAGATTGTGCCTGGGAAACTGTTTTGAAAAGCAGTTGCATTCATTACACATTGAAAAAGAGCGTTTTTCTGTGGGGTTTCTGACCCTCCTCAGTGACCTTTAGGAATGCAACATTTTCTGTCAACTCCTTCCTCAAAGAAAAAAATCTCAGTAGAGGTATTTTGGCAAATGTCTTTTAAGTGTACAGCCTTTCAAGAGCCTGGGTGATCTCTGATTGCCTTCAAGGAATTTTGCTTGCTTTTTGTAAGGAATTTTGCCAATTCTATGTAACTTGGTAGAAAGCAAAGTTTTCTGAGCTCTGTTCGTGAGCTTCATAAGGTTAATGTTCATAAAGTTATTTGGACTCACATCTCTCTCAGCAGAAATGCTGAGGATAGAACTATCCTTCTGAAGAACGTGGCTGTGTTCAGCAGCTGTTGCACGTGCATTGTGCTGCAGATCCAAAACCAGGGATTGTGATCATCCATGCAGACTATTTATTATTTTATTTTAGTGGATATCTGTGGTGATGTCTTTGTGTTGCTCCTTTTATGGATTCTTTGTATAAAGTAAAATAAGAGCATTCTGTTTTCATGAGACTAAAAAAGCTTACTGTGTGGGAGGATACCTGAAAATCAGCTATTGCAAAGCTACGGCTTTGCTGAAATGGTTGGGATCTGTTCACTACTATACAAAATCCCAATGTGCTTTCCTGAGACTATTGAGGTCTGCCAAGATGGCTTATTTTAAAGCTTGCTTTAGCCATGTGGACTCTGTCATAGGGATGTGGAAAGGTGTACTTCTACCAACAAAACTGAGTGAGAACTGTTGCAAGGCATAGTTCCCATGGCTACAGTGAAGTTTGGAAGACCTGTAGAATGCAAAGTGTGCTCACTGACGCCTGATTACAGGGTACTATCACAAGCTCTAAACAAGCATGGTCCATTGACTGCAGCAAATTGCATTAGCTATGGGTGTAGTTCACAGATTTGCAGTTTCCCAGGGGATGACTAAGCTCTAAAGCACTAGGCTAGTAATGCTCAAGGGACATCACGTAGGAAGGGGGAAACTGCCAAATTCCTCTGCTCCACGTTATGATGAGATGATATTTTGAGGACATCTAATTGTGGAATCTGCATGTCCTGGCCACAGTTCAACTTGACAATTGTAACTTCTCCCTGCATGCATGTTCCTGCTCTTATTCCCTGCCTTGATAGACATTAAGAACAATAAAAAAGGACAACCTAGAAATAACCCTGATTCTGATAAACTTGACTTGTGGCCGAAACAAAGGGCATTAAAAGGCAGGTGTCCTTCCAGGCTTTTAGTGACACTTAACTGAGTAAAGATTCCTGTCATCCAGTAGACTGGATATAAAGTCAAACTCTTCTGCTTTCCAAAAGGTGTATCAGAAAAACTTCAAGGAGTCATTTGCCTTCTGAGAAGGAATGTGCCAGATTCCTGATTTCTTTGGAGGTCAAAGAGTGAAATTGTCCATATTATTTGGGTTTTTTTACTGAATTTCAAAAGACTGGCTACTAGACTGCAGAATTTAATATTTGTTGTGACTCATTTTAGAGGTTCTGAGACTGTTGACTAACCATGATGCGTGTCAGCGTGTGCATTGTGGTACAGCTAGAGGGCCTTGCACTTCCTCACTCCTGCTGTGACTGAGGTATGAGGACAGGCATGAATTACAGTCTGTTCCAGCTTCCCCAGTAGTTATGCAGGATGCTCAAATGTCCACTGTCAGTATGTCTTCTTTTTACTTCCTTCTTCCTTTCGGAGCAGTGGTAGTACTGCAGAGGCACAGTCAAATGGAAATTGACGGGAGTTGTAATCTGTTTTTGCAGAATTCTTCACTTGCTTCTCATGTTCATACTAGGCCACCCTAATCTTCACTTAAACTCTGCTCATAGTCTTAGCTAGCACTTCTCTTGAAAGTGTCTTTCTGCAGAGTTGCGTGTAGGACTGCTCTGTGAACCTTTGGAAAGGAGAAATGTCTCTGAGCTGAGTGCTTGAGCACCCTTGGCTTCAGTATGTTCTTCAAGCTCTGGACAGTCAAGTGCTTCACGTGGCTGATGAATCTGTGCGTAGCAGAGAGAACTTAAATTGTACAGACATGTTGCTGATGCTCACAAATGCCGAGTGCTCTTTTTGGGGAGTAAGAAATGTGGTGATAGAGACGAGGTAGGTGCTAAGATTTGCACTGCATATCTAGTAAAAGATCAGAGAGAAAGCTGCGCTTCTTCTGCCTCTCCCATCAGTCACTTCTCTCTACACTGCCCATTGAGGCATTCAAATAAATGATCCCAATTAACTGATAAAATTTGGGGTTTTCCTTGGATAGCAGGGAGGTTGCACCTCCCGAGATTTCCATCCATTTGGATGTAGTCTTCCTGAACAGTAAGTTTTGAGCTCCATTTAAGGAAGGGAATATACCATTTTGACCATGGACTCTGGTTTGCGTAGTAAACTATTGTCGTGGTTTTACCACTAAAAAGCGTGGTACTGACAAGAGATGTCCGAGAGAAGCCACACACACCCAAAAAGAAAACACACAAGTAACACAGTTTATTTCACACACAGAAAACTGACAATAAAGTGCAAAAACAGACAAATTAAGCTTCCCCAACCCTGGGTTGGGATGGGAAGGCTCTGGGATAGTGCTAGTTTTTTCTCTGTTGGGGGCTCTGGAAGAGACGCCGGGATAAATAGAGAAGGACCCTGATCTCAGCTCTCCCGGGGGGTTCCGTGGCCGACCTGAGGACCCTACAGTAGTGCAAGCCTCCGCTCCGCTTTCTGAAGAAAAACACTCAGACAGTTAGAAACCGCGAGCCCCCCTCCCTTCCCAATCCTGGGAAGGAATTTCAGTGCTGATGGGAAGATGTGGCCTTTAAACTGGGCTATGGCCGCAGAAATCACTAATCCGCTCGCCCAGGAAAATACCACAAGAAAAACGCGNGCCTGCAAAATGGCTGGGGGCACCACACACACACACACACACACACACACACACGCACCCGTGGGCAAGCCACACAGGGCCGGGGCAGCTGCTCCTGGGAGGGGCCACACCCGCACCGGGGGTGGGGGCGGGGGATGCAGTTGTGCCAGCGACCATCCCGCTGGGCGGGGAGGGGGGAAAATGGCTTTAAATTAACCCACAAAACTACTTTCCCTGAGCTGAGATCATCTTTTAAGATACGTTACTCTGATTTTAGCAGTTTAAGCAAAACAGTTGAGAAGAACTCTACTGCTACCTTTGCTTCTCTTGTCTGCTGTTGGAATCTTACTTGATTGAGATAGGCTATGCTTTGTGCATAAGATGGCATGAGTTGTCTTCATGAGTGGCTATACATGTGCTGGTAAGGCAGGAGGGAGAAGTAGTGTGTGTCCCTTGCTTTGAAGTAATCTGGTGTTAGTGCAGGATCAGAAAGCGCAGCATTATTCTTCCCCACAGTCTGAGCAAGAGCTAGGAGGAACCACAGAAAGGGCAGTAGCCCTTGTTTTCAGGGGACTAGGTTGCTTATGAGATATTACCAGACCATTTCTTACTTCCCTGCTTCCTCCAACATCAATTTAAAACCTGGGGGGAAGCAAAGGAAAGTGTCTGATGAACTTAGAAGATGAGAGACTAGAGCTATAGTGTGGCATGTGCTATTTCTTAGTGGTTAGGAGAGGTCTGCAAGTGGAAGAAAGTTGGCTGATGGGGTGTTCATCCTTGAGAAGCAGCTGCTGATAGGATTAAGAACACTAATCCAGGTAATACCTCTACTTTCCCATAGTCTATTTATAGACCAAAGCATTGAGCATCTCAGCCAGGAGCTACTCCCATCCCTATGGGGTGGCTTAGACCTCATGGCTTTGCTTCACACCTGCAATGCTGACCCTTTCTGTACTTGAGTGAGCACAGTGACTTTCTAAAACACCAAAACAGCTGATGCCATCTGGTTCAGAAAGCAACAGCCTACCGCTTTAGGAGCAATGGCTGCTAGGAACATGTTACCACTGACATGCTCTTCAGTGTGCTGACTTTCTGGAGAACATGATATCTCGGACTGCAAAAAATACTTGGCTTTACTTGGCTGATTAATGTTGACATGATGAATGAAACTTCAGACTCTGGAAACTTCAGTTTTCCAGTCATAACTGGAAACTGAGTCGAAATGGTTTAGACCTAGAAGATGCAATCAGAAGTGCTTTTGCTTGTTTCTGTGTAGGAAGAGTCAAATTCATTGGAGGGAGGGGGAAAAGAAGAGATGAACTCTGCAGTGAGAACACTTTCAATTCCAATAGATACTCATACATACTTGAAGAATGACACAAGAGGACATCATATATCTGCTGATATCTCTAGACTTCTCTACCCGTTTTTTTTTTTTTAATGTCTTTACTCTGGGTAAACCTATTGTTGATTTTTTAACTTCCCTTTCTTTCAGGGATACCTAAATCAAAATGGTATATGCCATCTTGGAGTAATTAGGCTAGTAATGGTGTATCATGGAGGGCAAGTTGTGTTATAAAACATTGCAGGATAAAACTTCATAAATACTAAAGTCCAGAAGGAAATCTCCTTATTTTCAGCTTAGCTGAGCTTTGCAATTTAATTGAATTAGAGAGTTCAACCTTCAGTTAATTCAGCATCATTCCTGGTGAATTGACATTGACATTGACACTTGCTTTGAGTAAAGTTTTTCTCTTTTATCTCAGCTGTTTGCTGAAAATGTAAAAAAACCCCTATTTGGTTTATTATGAAGTAGGAGACTTGGCATTATCACCTACATGGGAATTGGTGCTCAATTCAAATCACAATTGTTTAACAATTTTGTTTCTTCTCTCCCTTTGGGCAAGCATTTGACCTGTTATACAATAGTTAATCTCTGGATATCCCATGTCTTTGTATAAAATAGAGTGTCAGAGCCAGGTTTACAGTGTTTCTCTTGTTTTTACTTAAATATTTAAGAGAGATCTCTGCTCTTGATGTACATAATTTGTTAACACTCTTTTTCTGTCTCCAAGAGTAAAATACCAGCTGCCAGGGTGCTCTGCCTGTTCTAAACTGATGTATTTTTAGAGAACAGATGACCATAAAGTATGTTTTCCTGGATCCGTTCTAATTTGAGAACTTTATACTTTAAAGAAATTTTGCTGAAATGGAGCCCTTAAACATTACTTTTGCTCAAAAGAGATCTGCCTTTTGATAAAAGCCCAGGAAGAGGAGGCAGAGCTAAGTTGTCTTTCTTACTGTCACAGGTTGGTGACCTTAGTTTGATTAGCAGAGAGCATTAATAAAGCTTGCTGTAGAAGAATCTTTAGTGGAACTCAACTATTATGGTGTTGTATAGCATTTTAGCATTTCATACTCTTTGAAGACTGATTTTATTAAAAACTTATTAACAAGAGTCCAGGTTCTGGATGACTTCCTCATCAGGAGCTCAGTTAAGAACCTTTCTTCCCCAACCTGGCAGCCATGTAGCTGCTGAGTAATCTCAGAGTTAAGTTATTTGTGCTTTACAAGTAGTCACCATGCTATCCAACGTATTATTGCTGACCTTTGCAGCCCTGAATAACACCTCCTGGCATAGGATCTGCAACTGGATGTAGTACTTTTGTTGGCATGTAACCTGGAAGGGAATCCTGCACAGAGATGCATCACTGTGTTGACTTTGCAGAGCTCATAGGCATAAAAAATCCAATGATAACATGTCAGAAAGAGGATTAGGTAGAGGTTCCTCTCGTATGCAGGACGTGGTTTATGATTTAAGAGATGCCCATTTCTTGGAGATGCTTTCAAGAATAGTTATACTGGAAAAGATTAAACTAGAAGGAAGATTTTTCTGCTTAGCTTGGTTTAACATAGAAGGGATTGTTTAAAATTAATTTCTGTTGTCTTTACAGAGTAAAAATCTAAACCTGAAACTGGTTGATGAAGATCTCTTTGTGGAGTTTGTACTTTTGCTTTGGTTTTCATTGTTGCATATTTTTTAATTAATTTTTTAGTTAGAAACCAACATACACTAGGCATTTACAGTATGTAACCCTCAGCCTAAAGTATGACAAAGCTTGACATATGGAGAAATTTCCAAGCTTGGCGTGCAAACATGAAGCAAATACTCTAGACAAAGAATTAGGTGTGTTGAAAGCATGACAGTTTATAATTTCAAACTGTGTGGGCAGGTGGGCCTAAAGCTCTTGAATAAGTTACTCCCTTATCTTTACTCTTTGTGCAGTTCGATTTCAAATACACACATGTGGACTCTTTCGTATCCTCTTGGCTTGTCTCTCTGTTTTGTTCTGTGAGTATATCAAAGATTCACAAAGTAACAAAGTTTGCATTATTGCTGTTTAAGGCTTTTTGGTGTCCCTGGATGACTTTTACATACTAGGCAGCGGCTTGGTAATGTTGCAGACTACCAACAGTGTGTTCAACCAAACCCTCATTAAGCAAGTGGTGCCCGAATCCCTGTTCGCTTGGCAGAGGGTCCGCATCGCTAACATGATGGCAAATGATGGCAGAACGTGGGCAGAAACCTTCTCCAAGTGCAACTCTGGTAAGAACATTTTCATATGAGGCTTAGGGAAAGGAATGTGTTCCCTCTACCTGTGAGACTGTTCCAGTCTTTTCCTTTCCTATATGGCAGGAGATATAACTCTCTCATTGCTCTCATACCCAGGGACCTACAACAATCAGTACATGGTGCTAGACCTGAAGAAGGTCAAACTGCAGAGGAGTCTTGATGATGGTGCATTGTACATTGTTGAGCAGATCCCAACCCTTGTGGAATATTCTGATCAAACAAATGTTCTCCGGAAAGGTAATAACTCCTATAGTAGTTACGGGTTTAGGAAAACCATCTCTTTATGCTGACTGATGGAGGATTATGTTTTGTACCTGGAAAGGATTTACTGAACGCTAGTCCAGAGTTTGAAGTAAGCAAGCTTTGTGTGAGCATCCCTCAGAAGGCTCTGTGTGAGCATTTCCAGGTTGCCGGATCTGTTGCATTGTATTCATTTATCTGGTATGCTGCAACAGAAGTGGTGAGAATCTGTTTTCTTAAAGAAGAGAAGGAAAAAAGACCTTGCTTGCTTGCCTTTTTTCTGGTATTATATTTCTCTCTCTTAGAGACCCATGAGGAAAAATGTGAGGTCTATTTGAAGCATTACTAAACTGTGATGTTGTGGGCTACTCAAAAATATTTAGTGAGTGGGTCAGCCTGAAAGAAGATGAGCTTCTGAATATGAAAAAAGTTTTGTGTTATATTCCTCTCCTGAACTTTTCTGGAGCTCTGTTTTCTGATAAATACTTGCTCTTTAAAAGGTTCTTTAATTCTCTAGCAGAACTAGCAACAACTTGGTGGAAAAAAAAAATCTTGTTGAAGCAAAAACGCACTATCATGTTTAATTCACAAGTGTTTACTGGACACTTATGTCAGCGACCAAAGGCCTGAGTCCTAAGTCTGTGTCTGGTGCTTTGTTCTCCCTCCTCTAATCACATGCTGAGAGGGTGAATAGGTGAATTGCTCATCATCAAAATGACTGAAAATGCATTTATGTTAGCATCTGGGGTTGTTTATTTTTGACATTTTTCCTTGTGTCTAGTTCCTTGGAAAATTCTGACTTATTCTAGGCATTGCCACATTGTCATTATTGTTTTAGATGATGGTTCTTGTTGATAATTTAGAAAATCCCTTGTCTCTTCCTTATGCATCTCTGACTCCTTTGGCTTCTTTTGCCTTGGGCTTCTCAGTGTTGTGTTGTGGAGGATGGTGCAGACAAACAAGCCGATAGAGACCTTCTGTCTCCGATAGCTCTGGCACTTGAAACAGCAGTGCTGTACCTGTGCAGAGAGGCCAGACTTAGCAGGTACCCTGAGTTTCTTTTCAGCAGTGATTTGAGAGCTGTGTGGAATTCCTTGTAGGACTGAGCCCCCAGCTTCTGGGCTTGGGCATGCAGTGACCATTCCTTCCCTTGGAGATCTTGTGACTGCTCTGTTCTTAAGGTGGCAGCATGTAGTAGAGGTTACATATTGCTTCACGTTCACAGTGTGTCTTTTCCCAGGTATCTAAATGCACCTCATGTGTATTGGATAACACAGCAGTTGTCTTTGTGAGTTCAGAGATTTGAAGGGCAGAGTGGGCTAAGCACTGCTAAAGTGCTGCCTTGGAGACCTCAGCTGCTGTAAGCCAACACTGCTCCTGTAAGCAGCAGATCTGGAGTCCTCTGTACCATGCAGGACACCAGATAAGTCCCACCAAGGCCCCTGCCCTGTTCCCAGGTGCTTGGAGTAGCCCAGGTGAAGGAGGTTTATCTTTCTCAAGAGCAACGCTGGCTTAAAGTGTTTATAGAGTAGCTGACCTTGGCACATTCCATTGTAGTTAGTGTCCAAAGATCCTGCTCTTTTGACACTCTAGCTTGGTCAGTGTGAGTTTGCCAGCAGCATTGGCTTTTTAAGTCTCTATCAAGCATAAGCCTAGAAACATCAGAGAGTGAGAACTACAGTGTCAGGTGAAAAAAGGCAGGTATTGCTGTAGTAAGTCTTGTACTGAGGAAAAAGGAAGCATTTCCTTATAAAGGTTTGAAAACTGAATTTTTTTCGTTATGGCTTCTGTCATCTTGTTTTACAGGCCAGTGCAGGTGGGTTCTCAAAACCAGACATCTCTTATGTTGTCCTTTCCAGGCAAAGATGTCCAGGTGCTTTCTGTATATTGAAAAAGAAAAGTCAGTCTTTCAGAGCAGATGGGGAAGGGCAACACTGTCTCCAGGGAAGGAGTAAATGACAGGACTGGGCTGCAGTTCATATTTCTTGATGATGAATGAGTAGTACATTGATTTAAATATCAAAAGCAACACATCAGAGCAGAACCTGGTATGTCGGTGTCTTCCACCATATGTGCAATATTCTCATTGTTCTACTTCTCAATATTGCTGAGTGAGCAAAGGACGAAGGCTTTTTGATTCAGGGAATTTTTGCTGCCTTCATGTCATCCCCCTCTCCTGACTTTCAACCTTAAACCCTCTCTGACTTATTTTTTTTGTCACCGTGCACCCTGCCAGGTTTCACTGGCTTATAGCAGCCCTCGGGTAAAGCCTGGCTTAGGCTGCACCCTCTGCATGGCATTTGCAGTCTTGCAGAGCCTGAGACACAGAAGAGTTCTTGCTGGAGGAGGACTCAACACCTTCCTCTATTTTAGCAATTTTGACAAAAAGTTTTTCCAGGTGAGAGAAGGGGGTCATCTGTACACACTTGTTCATGTGAGACAGTGGCACCTTTCTGAATCACAACTAAACACTACTGGTTTGGAAGCTGATGTATCTGTGTTCTCTGGCCTGTGTCATTAGAGACTGACAAGTGTGCTTATTTCTGGAGGTCTGTATTACAACACAGCCTGTACACAGCCTGTTTCCTTCAGATAGGCTCTAGGTCATGTAAGCAAATGCCAGTAGACAGGGTGTTCCTGTCTTCCCTATCCTAGGCAGGACTCAAGCTGGTAAGGCCTCTGCTCAGGCAGCATTCCAGTCTTATGCTTATGGTGTTTATGCATCTGACCTTCAGGAAGTTTGGTTTGTATCTGTGCGCATCACTTCCAGTGAGTTCCAGTTGATTTTTCTTGAGCATTTTACAGCCAGACTCCTTGCATTTCTCTGGGCTCATGTTAATACATGGAGCACTGCATTTACCAGTGCCTAGACAATAAATTTTTAAGCCAAATCCTAGTGTGTGTGATTTGAGAAGGAACAACAGGGAATGTTAGTACTTTGGAGAGAACCTGAAAGTGTACTGCTCTTGGGACTAGCTCATGTTATATACTCGCGGCTCTAAAACTCCTTGGTGCTTTCTTTGCAAAAAAAAAAAAAATGTTAAGGTATAGGTATCTATTCTTATTTATTCTTATTTCTTATTTATTCTTATTCTAGGACTTCCAGATTCTGACCTGGATGGTCTCTTAGCTCTTTACAAGCATTTCTGATTTCTACGGTAGCTTTCTTTAAGGAGTTTTGTCATCTACCTAAAACTCCTCTCTGGAAGAGAAGCCCTTTGCTCTTAACAAAACTGCAGAATTCATACTTGCTTTGGGAAAAGTTAGAGCAGGGCACTGCTCTGCTAATCTATCACTTCTTAACCCTCAAAGGCAGCTACTGGCAAATGTGCAGCAATCCCCACCATCCTTCCTCATCACTGTATGTAACCACCACTGCACACAGAGCATGTGTGCTGGCCTGCCTCCTGCTCACACCGAGTAGCTCTGTGGTCTGGATGTTTGCGTGTCAGTCCATCCCTGACATCTCAGCACGGCGTAGTACTCTGCCTTGGTGAGATGGAAGGGAGCAAAAAAGGGTGTGATTTCAAGCCTCTCACTATGAAGTTTGTGGAGGTAAATGATCTTGCACTCTTCTGAGACTCAGCAGGAAAACCTGTGCAGACTTACCTCGGGCAAGTCTGATCTCAAATGTTTTGCAGGATGAGTCCTCAGGGTGGAAGTCTGGAGGCGGGTTGCCTGGGTACAGTCTCCAGTGGTGTTATACTGGGAGTCAACCCTGGTCATGCCAATGACTGTTGCCAAAACCAGTTTGCTGTGTTGTTCCTCGATGTGCTATTAAGGCAATGCAACATGGAAAATTGTTTATTTTCTTTTGATATAAGCAAGAGTATCCATCTTTTCTAAGGGATTAACAGATTGGGGTTTGTCTCTGGCAGGTTACTGGCCTTCATACAATATCCCTTTCCATGAAAATATCTACAATCTCAGTGGTTATGCATCATATGTTGTCAAGTATGGCATGGATTTCTCCTATGAGCTTGCTCCAAGAGCAAAAATCTTCCGTCGAGACCAGGGCAAGGTGACCAACTTGGAAAGCATGAAGTACATCATGAGATATAACAGTAAGATGTGTTTATGTACTGCGCATCTGATCTTAATAAGCAGTGTTACTTTTATTTCCTTGGATTATAGCGGGAAGCTGCAGCCTCACATTTGGATATTACTCTAAATGCAGAGTACACTCAAAGCAAATAGATAACAGAAGTTTGCTGTCGAGGTAGGAAACCAGGCTAAAATTGCTCTAGGAAGAATAAGACTGGGTTCCTTCTAGAACAAGGGCCCTTGGGCTTGCTGTTTGATTTTTCCAGAACGCGTCTGACACTTCAAAAGACTTTGTGGACTACTGTTAACCCATGCATCTAACTCCTATCAATCTTGAAAGCCTTAAATGCCAAGGAACAGTTAGGTGAGATCAGACCAGAGAATTTAGTGTAAAACTTCAGATCTTTTTTCCAAATGGTCTTTGACAGATGTCCTGGTTTCAGCTGGGATAGAATTAATTTTCTTGGTAGATGGCACAGTGCTGTGTTTTGGATTTAGTATGAGAATAGTGTTGGTAGTTTAAGCATTACTTAACATACTAATGTTTTAGTTGTTGATAAGTCAAGGACTTTTCTGTTTCCTATGCTCTGCCATTGAGCAGGTGCACAAGAAGCTGGGAGGGAGCATGGGCAGGACATCTGACCTGAAGTGGCTAAAGGGTTATTCCATACAACAAAATATCATGCTCAGTGTATAAGCTGAGGGGAGTTGCCTGGAAAGAGCTGATTGCTTCTCAGGAATATGGGCTGGGCATTGGTCAACAGGTGGTGAACACCTGGGTTGTGCATCACTTGTTTCTCTTGAGTTCTATTCCTTTATCTCTCTCCCTCCCTGTCCCTTTTCATTATTATTAATATTTGATTATTATTAACTTTATTTCAGTTATTAAACTGTTTGTCTCAACTACTGGGTTTTATCTTTTTCTGATTGTCCTCCTCATCCTCTGGGGAGTGTTGGGGAGAAGTGGGGGAGCAGCTGTGTGGTCCTTAGTTGCCAGCTGGGATTAAGCCAGGATGGTAGGTAATGCTCTGCTGTTTGCTTTTTTTCCTGACAGGGTTCTCCTTAACTGGATTAAAGCTAGCTTAATTAACTTCCAACTAAGCTCATCTCAAAGTACAGATAGCAGTAGATGCTCTATTTTTATTCCCAATTATACGGAGCTTGCTGATTAGTGGGCTTGAGGTTTGATAGGGGTATCATTGTTACTCTTTGGGCCCTGAGTAGCAGCATGCTCATAGATGTTGAGGCTCGTCCACCTTCCCTTCCTCGCTTGCAGCTACTGTAGCAAGTGTTTGGAGATTTTGCTCCTTACCAGTTACTTTATTCTGGAACAGGAAAACAAAAGCTCTGAGTGCTGCACTTCCCTCTGCCCCACCCATCACTTCCTTTCTCTTCTGCTTTTCTCTCCTGACGAAGTTTCTACAAGCTTTCGTCATGTGGAATTGCAGATGTTTGTGGTTAGAGGTTTGGCAGTGGAGCCCCTGGGATGCAGAAATAGCTGTATAGTCCTGTTTACTTAATGTCCTGTCTTGAGCTGACTTCTAGCTGATACCTGGGGAGGAGAACGAGAGCAATTTGATAGAGTGCACTTACCTGTCTTTTAGTGTCTCCAGGATTTTGCATCATCCTTTTGTGAGGGGACTAACTTGTTTTATTTTTCTTCCTTCCTTCCACCCCACCACATTTCTCCCCAGACTACCAGCATGATCCTTATGCTGAACACAATCCTTGCAACACCATTTGCTGCCGGGAAGACCTGAATCCTTCTTTACCAGTGCCTGCAGGCTGCTATGACTCCAAGGTAAATTACCTCAATTTCAACATCAGCTGAATGTTTGCTGCAGCCTGTTCACGCTCCTGTCAGACCTGTAGCATGATTCCCTGCACTAGGGCAGGCGTGGCCAGGCATGTCTGTTCCCTTTTTTCATGCTGTACCAGTGCTTGGGCAGATCCTCAGATGGCAATTCTGTGCAGAGTCCTATTTCCTGTCCCTGACATCAGTCCTGGCACAGTGTTAGATGATACAGGGGAGGTGTGTGAAACAACCATGTCCGTAGGATCTAGTGGTGTTCAGGGGTTAAACCTCAAAGCCTTACAGCAGGAGGAGTCCAAAATAATGCTGAAATGCATCTTCACCTCACTTAGGGAAAGTGACTGTTGTACAGCCTCAGCCTCCTGTTCATGGGGACTGTGGATGCCTCCCCAAAGCCCACAGGAATGTGTTTTCAGTCTCACTTTAGCTTTACTTTTACAACAGCCAGGTTTTCTAATAAGCTCTGGGGTTCCATCTCTTTGTAAAATTGCTTTCTGAAAAGTTTGTTGAAGATGTCTTTGCATTTTAGGGGGAATGTGGGAAAATCCTTAGACCCACTGTCTTGGAGAAAGCATCAGTTATTTTAGGCCGTGTTAGGGTATTTCCACTATGAGAGACAACGCCTGAGTAAGCAGCTGTCCAGCCCTGGTGTGCTGGGAAGTTGTATAGTGTTTTATCTTGTGGGATCCAGTCTGCTGTGTTCCTGGATTACAAGCTTGGTTGCTAGGAGGGACCTGTGGAGGCTGCCAGTGCTGTGTCCAGCTTGCATAAGCCCTTCCAGCTGTCTGTTGCAGTGGCCAGTGGGAGTTTCCCAGATGGTTAATACAAGAGGAATGGAGAAAATGTCTGTGTAGAGCTGTCTGGTAAGGGAGCTGGGTCAGTGCACACTGGTTGTGGTGCCTTAGCCAGCACAGTTAGGCAAGGTAAGTGTGCTGGGCTGGGGATGGACAGGGGACTTAAGAGGGGCCTTGAGAGAAACAGCCTGGAGCAGAGGTGAAACTGTTTAGTTATAGACACTGCAGGCAATGTTAGTGTCTGAGTTTGGGATAATGTAGCAAGCTGGGGATCTCTTTGGAGATAATGAAGAAACTGGGCAGAGTCTGGGAAGGAATATTAACTCTGTGATGCCTTTCTCCATTCCTAAATTACCCCAACATTCCCCAGGGGATGGCCCAAGTGCTTAACATGCAGTAGAGTTTAGGTCAGGTCCCCTGGTCTATCTGCTGCAGCCTCAGCTCTTTTGGAGATGCACAAAGTCAGGTAGGATTGTCCAGAGGGCAAATGCACTGCCTCATTTAGCCTGGCTAACACATGGGCTGGAGGGTGAGTGTGGGCCTGTTTTGCTGCTGCGTGGCTGAAGATGCGTCTGTGCAGGGGAGGACTGCTGCCTGGTCAGTGTGCATTTCCCCCTGCTCGCTTCCTTCACCCTGCTCTTACCAAATCTCCTGTAGCTGTTCCTGGTGTCTGGGATGGGGATGTGTCAAACACCACCAAGCCCTTTTGCCCCAAATTCCTGTCCTTTGTGTTACAGGTGTCAGATTTCCGCCTGGCATCAGCGTTCACAGCCACCGCCATCAATGGCCCTCCAGTGCAGGGTGGTCTCCCTGTCTTCACCTGGAGACGGTTTAACCGCACACGACACCAGGGCCTGCCAGAATCATACAACTTTAATTTTGTCACTATGAGGCCGATCCTGTAAAATCAGCATCAATATGCTCAAATGGTTTTTTTTTTTAAATGAAAATTTTATTTCTCATGTGTAATAAATCAGTCTCGATGTCCACATCCATATGCCTTACCTGCCTGTTCTTACCTGTCTTACCTGTGACTTACCTGTCCTGCCTGCTAGGCACTTGGTACTGACACTGGCTTCTTTGGTGCAGCCCAATGTGTGTTCCTTTCTTCTGAGCTATTTGGGTGCTCTTCCTCTGACTAGGATCGATGGGAAGCAGGTGGCACAGCTTTCTGTTGACCTGAGTCATCATCATCAGTCCTCAGAGCTGGAATGAAGAGCAGTGCCACTAGTGAGAGTGATCTGTCTCTAGTAGCAACATAGGACCTGTCTCCAGGGCTGGGCCAAGCCAGGTGGCTGCTGTGGGCCATAGAGGCCTTATCTCGGCTCTGATTTGATATCTGCCTTTGTCCGAGCAGGGCTTGAGAGATATGCTGCAAGATGTTTCCAATCCAGGAATGTCATTAGTGGAGAGAATCAAGGCTGTGTTCCCTTTGGCAGGTCAGTCTGTTATCCACAGGACATGGCTTTCAGTGGTGTTGACAAGATTTTCTTTGTCTGGCCAAAGCAGCTTGCAATGGTCAGTCTGACAAAGGGGGTGAAGGGAAGCAGCCTGATGCTTTTGGAAACATGCCTCTGTCCCAGGCTGCAGTAACAGCAGAGACAGAACTGTGATGCAGTGGATCTCTTACAGTGGATCTCTCTATTGCAATAGATTGGCCCATGCAGTTGCTGAGAGCCTGTTCCCTCAGCTATGGCAGCAGAATGGGATTGAGATGGCTGTGAGGGCCCAGGCTGGACACATTACTCTTAGTTACCTGTGTTTATGCTGAGGAGCTGCTTTGTGCTAGCTGCTGTAATTAAGTAAAACAAAATAAACAGCTATTTCGACGTGCTTGATAGTCCAAGCTCAACAGTGCACAACGCTGCCCTATATTATGAAGAAAAAGAACGATGAGCAGTGTGAGGTTTTAATCAAGCCCCTGGAGTTTACCTTGTGTGATAGGGAAGGAAGTGAGTTACTGCAACATGGGTGAGGTTCTACCCTAAGTATTTGGCTGTCACAGTAGGGCTGATTTCTGCCAAGGAAAGAGGGAGAACAGAAGTTACAGAAAAGGTGGTGTTGAGGATGAAAAATCCATAGAGGGACAGAAGTCATTTGTTTGCTAAGTAAGAGGTAGATGTGAGAGGCTGGAGAGAGATCTGTGCCATATGCTGGGTTGCAAGAGCATTCTTTAAAATGATTAACTGCTGAAGTACTCACCACAGAGCTGCTTTTTGCATTTCAGTACAGTCCTTTAAGGGGTAAAATTCACTGTATGTAGACAGATAATGCCTGGGCCAGTTGCAGCTGTGCCCATGCTAGAGGAGAAGGAATGTAACAGGCACTGAGGAGCACACTTAGAAGGAATGGAGCTGGGTCACAAAGAGCAGGCAGAGGACCAAGAGTCAGCTTCTTGTTTGGAAATGGATGAGGGGCTGAAGGATGGCTTGACTTCACTGTCACTCCCAGGCAACACAGTAGCATTGCAGGTTCTATTTACCTCTTTTTCACACAATCTTTTAAATGATACCTCTCCATTAGCATTGTATGTAAATTGGTCCCCAGAGACTAAGAAATTGCCAGTTGATTTCTGTGTTGGAGTGCTCTTGATCCAGGGCACACCTAGATGCTTCCCTCTGCAGGGAGTGGAGGTGTGTGGCATGTGATGTGCCCATGACATGCTAAATGTGCATGGAAATGGGAGCTCTGCCTTTCTCCTGCCTAGAGCCTCCTACCCTGAGGCAGGAGCTGCTTTGTGTTCCAACCAAGTGTTACGGGAAAAGAGAGCTCTACTTTTGAGTCCTTTTCATGAATAAATATTTACGTCTATGACAACTTATGAGCCTTAGGATTCAAGTCCATGTGACTGTGATATTTTTTTTCTTTTTATAATTGTGCTCTTAAAGGCCACTGCATTCCTCTTACTGTGCTGTCCTATGTGCTTCCTTTGTTGGCAGGCCAGCCCAGGCTGATCCTCTGTCTGTCATGGCCACAGCAGCTGGGTGGAGCTCCTCTTCCCTGCACAGCTGGACCAGTGACCAGAGGAGAAGGCTTTGAGTAGGGCTGCATGGCCCTGCAGGCAGGGGAAAAAGAAGTAACAGCCTATGTCTCAGGTAGCTGCATGAATTTTAAAGGTCTCTCTGAGTATCTTACTCCCTTCTGGAAGATTCCACGTGGGGAAAAAAGAAAAACAGGAAGGTGTGGTCTAAGCCTAGGATTCGTGGCAGAAGCTGCCACCTTTTTCACAACCTGCTTCCAGGTTTTTTTGAGCCCTGTGGCTTCTGCCTCTTAAACTTCAGGTTTTCAGGCTTGGCTGGAGAGACATTTTGGTGGTAGGAGATGGAACTGGGAGGTGATAACTCTCAGGCAATAATAATGAAAAGGAACATGATGTTCAGTCACTAGGCAATGCCTAGAGAGGAAATTACTCCTTCCAGCAGGGCCACCACAGTTGTTACATGTAATGCACATTTTCACTTCCTTTGCCATTCCTGTTTTCTGAAATCAGGAGCAAACTCACCCCTCCTGGTTTTACTGGTCATACCCTGCACAGCCTTAGCTCTTACAGGGCCACAATCTGTCACAGCACCCTCTGCTCTGTAGGAGACGCCTGTGCAAGGTCTAACTGGTGCCTGCCCAGACCAGGCTCCACAGTACTTCCCCGGGGAAAACCATTCTTTTGTTAGTGTCCTGGTGCTGTGCTGCTGGGTCAAATTTCTCCTGGGTTTTGGTGTTTTTTTTTCAGTTTCCTCAGTAGAAAAGTTGGTGATGTGCAGAGGTGCACTTTGGTGTTTGTACATTCTGCTCTGAGGCTGTAGTATCTTTCCAGACCTACCATTGAGCCTTTGCCAAAGCCACCCTGCAGGAAAACAGTGAGTGCTCTGCATGGTCACTTATTAATTTCTCTTTACTCTAGCACAAACTGCAGTTACAGCAGTGCTTGAGCATAGTGGTTATGCTATATTTGATGATAAAACTCAGGTTCTAAACTATGTGCTGTAGGTATATTCTTTGTCTAAATAGGCAGTTTGAGAAACACAGGACTTTAAAGTGGGATTGTGCTGAGGATTGTGCTTGTGTTCACAGGAGTCACAACCTGCTGGTCAGTCACTTTTAGTAAATTGAAGGAAACTAATTATTAACATCACAAGTTAATTAGTATGCCCTTGAAGTACAGGGTGAGCACTAACTCAGGATAAGGTGTGTCTGTAACTTCACGTTCCAAGTACTTTCAGTTCTCTACAGTTCGGCAAGAGAGTTGGGTTCGAGCAGCAGCTTTTCCCAGACTGCCTTCTAGTCCAGTTCCAGTCGTGTTCCAGTTGAGTTGCACAACATATGTCATGGTGCTGTTCCTGGCTTCTTTCTTTGAAGCAGCAGGCTAGGGGGCAGACACCTTGATCAGAACAGCTTGCCCCTCGCTTGAGAACCATGGCCAGTTGAGTGTGCTGGGACCACTGCTGTGGGCTCAAGGCACTAATGCTGAAGGATGCTGTGAAAACCCAAAGTAATTTCCAGTAATTTGGCCAAAGCCTCTTGCTAAGAGTGACCATTTTTTTCAGAGGTCAAAGTCAAACCTGGCATTGCTGAGGGAGAGTAGAATAGCCATCAATTTGGTTTTCATTCCTGTATCCCTCTGGGGCAACTCTGGGGTGCAGGTTACTTGATTCTGTCTGTAAAAGCTTTGCAAGGTGACTTTCCAGAAGTTCTCTTGCTCTTCTTTCTTGCTCTTGTCAGGGTAGCCCCATGCTCTTGCTTCCTGGGAACGACAGAGCCACTGCTGCTCAGTGTTACTTGAGCAAGTGGCAACACCTCTGAAAAGGAAGAGCAGGCTCTGGGCTCTTTTTTAAGAGAATTGTCTCCTGAGGTGTCAGGAACGAAGCACAGATAACTCAAAATGTTAAAAACCCAGAAGTTTATTTCAAAGTATAAATTTCAGGCTTGTCAGACAAAAACCCACTACAATTAATACAGACACACACATTAATCTACAGTACATACAAAAATGGGGAGAGCTGGCAACTGCTCAGTTTAAATGGGATGTTAAATCAGTCCTTTTTTTTTTTTTTAATTTTTATTTACAAGTCCAGGTGCAAAACAAAAGAAGAAATTAGATTTGTTGTTTCCCAACAAAAGATTTTGCATGTTTGACTACCAATAGCCAATAAGTTACTAAAGCTCATCTGGACTCCCCAAACAGCTACTACCCAGTTATCTTATTTACAGCTACACCCCATTAAATTAAGACAG
>VYZS01012154.1:10131-22371 GCA_013400695.1 Neodrepanis coruscans | reverse complement strand
TCCAAATGCTTCTTGAACTCTGTCAGGCTGGTGCTGTGACCACTTTCCTGGGGAGCCTGTTCCAGTGCTCAACCACCCTCTGGGTGAAAAACCTTTTCCTAATATCCAGCCTAAATCTCCCCTGAAACAGCTTCAGGCCATTTCCTCAGATCCTGTCACTGGTCACCACAGAGAAGAAAGCAGTGTCTGCCCCTCTGCTTCCACTCGCCAGGAATTGTAGATAGCTGTGAGATCTTCCCTCGGTCTCCTCTTCTCCAGGCCGAACAGACCAACTACCCTCAGCTGCTCCTCCTACATCTTCCCCTCAAGGCCCTTCATCATCTTCATTGTCCTCCTTTGGACACCCTCCAAGAGCTTAATATCTTCCTTACATTGCGGTGCCCAAAACTGCCACAATATTCAAGGTGAGGCCACACCAGTGCAGAGCAGAGCAGGACAATCCCCTCCCTCGACAAACTGGGGATGCTTTGCCTGATGCCCTCCAGGATACAGTTGGCTCTCCTGGCTGCCAGGGCACTGCTGACTCGTATTCAACTTGCCACTGACCAGGACACTTCCTACAGTGCTTTCCAGCATCTCATTCCCCATTCTGTACAAAGATCCAGGGTTGCTCCCCACCCCAGGTGAAGAATCTGGCACTCCCCCTTGTTGAACTTCATATGTTTGGCAATTTCCCAGTCCTCTAATTTGTTGAGGTCATTCTGCAGGGCCTCCCTGCCTTTGAGGGAGTCAACAGATCCTCCCAATTTAATGTTGTTTGCAAACTTACTCGCTATTCATTTGAGTCCCGTGTCCAAGTCACTAATGAAGATGTTGAAGAGAACTGGGCCAAGGATAGAGCCCCGTCTAGCCCCACTAGTGACCAATCACCACTTTAATGCTGCCCATTCATTATAACTCTTTACATCTGACCTTGAGCCAGTTGCACTCATCACATGATGTGTTTATCCAGCTCTATGCTGGAAGGACACTGTGAGAGACATTATTGAAAGCTTTACTGAAATCTAAATTAAGATTACATGAACTGGCTTCCCTTAGCCAAGTAGGTGAGTTAACTTGTCATAAAAGGAAATTAAGTTTGACAAGTAGGACTTTCCCCTTGTGGATCTGGATGTGACTGACGGCTGCATTGTCCTTCAGGTGTTTTTCAATAACTCCCAGAATAATCTTCATAATTTTACCAGTCACTGAAGTGAGACTGACAGACCTCACTTCAGTAGTTTCCAGGGTCATCCCTCTTGCACTTCTTGAAACTGGGACAATGCTAGCTGGCAGATTCCCAGTACCACTCAAAAATCATTGAGAGGGGCCAGCTCTTTGAGTATTCTCAGATGAATCCCATCAAACCCCATAGACTTAGGGGGATCCAGCTGGAGCAACAGATCCCATATGAGTTCAGGTTGACTGGGAGTTGATGATTCTCAGAGGCATGGTCCCAACTCAGGGCACTGGGATCCCTTTAGCCCATTATTGGTGCTAAACGCCAAAGTAAAGGAAGCATTTAACACCTCTGTCTTGTCTCTGCCCCTATTTTTGAGGTGACCATCCTCATCCTGTAACGGGCTTATCTTATTTCCGTGCAGCCTTTTGCTATCAATGTATTTAAAAGAACCCTTTTTATTGTCCCCCATATTTCTAGCCAGCCTCATCTCCAACTGAGCTTTGGATGATGAAAACAGCATCTCTGAATTTCTCCCACGTTATCTGTCCTTGCTTCCACTGGGCATACACCTTCTTTTTTTGCCTTACCTCCAAAAGAAGATCCCTGCTCAGCCAAGCCAGATTTCTGCCTCCTCTGCTTTACTTCCAATGTTTTGGAATTGTCTGCTCCTGTGCCCTTAGGAAGCGGCGGTTAAAAGGTGACCAGCACTGATGGACCCCAGCACCTTTGAAAGCATTTTCCTCCATTTTTTTTACATTTTACCATTCCACAAACAAATAAACTAAATATATTTTACCCTTCCACAAACAAATAAACTGAAATATGAAACATCCCAGGGCAACAGTGTAAAATTCAGCAAATACCAAAGAACTTAGTAAAGTACCAGAAGCATCCTGATTACATCTAATTTTCACATAAAACTGACTGCACACAGAGGAGTACTGATAATGAAAGGTGCTCATAACTTCCAGATGAAAACAAGAACCACATTTCCATGTCTATAGCAATTCCCAGTACAGGATCATGATTCTGTTGAAAAAGCTAATTCCGCATCAGAGAAGTTCTGAAATATTAAGAGGAACTATAAAAGGAAAATATGTAACATTCCTTAGATACTTCTCTCATGTACGTGACAAACAGATGAATTGCTATCTCAAAGACTTGTTTGATAAAGAACCTCCTTAATAAAAAAATGAGGCATGTATTCAATACATTGACAATTACCCTTGTCAAGTCACCTGAAATGAAAGCACATTCATATGGACACCAAGACCTCTTCAGGTATGGGAAATTTCACACCAAACTACAGGAAGTCTACTTTGCATTACGCAGAATCACATAAATTTTCTACTCAGCGAAAGACAAGGTTGTTAAAATTTAAATACGATCACTCTATCAAATTTTACAGATAAAGTTTCCAAGTGAAGAATGAGCCGTGAAAAATTATGGAAGATTTTTTTCAGATGTGAGTTAATTCAGACATTCGTTTTACAGAATGAAGAGCACAAGTTTTTAATGTAGTCATAGCAGAACTGATAAAAGCCAAGTTTCAATTTCAGACTATAAAAAACTGCATGATCTGCGTGTGTGTGTGTATATATATATATTTATAAATATATCTAAAGTGTGTGTGTGTGTGTTTTCAGCTCATGAAACTGACAGGCCACAGGATTTTTCCAAAGTCACACACAAAGTCGGAGCCTATCAGGCTTTCTTTGAAATCGAGCCAGGTTTGACTCGAAGAAAGCTGATATAAAGGATTTTCTTCTCAAAGGCGTTACGCCCCGTTTCCCTCCTTACACTCGTGTACATTCTGCGAAATGTGACAAATGCAAAGCGCGGCTTCCCGCGATCATTTTGAGACAGCTCTGCGTGGTCTCAAAGCGCGCATTGGGTCCAAACTTTTACTGCAAGAGGGCGAAGCCCCGAATTCTGGGCGTTCTTAATTTTCAGCGTTTAGACCTGGGGAAGTGACAGCACCAATATGCCGAAGCCTCACAGGCTAAAACACCAACAAAGTCGCTCCAGTCGGGCTGAAACTCCCCAGCCCTCCCGCCAGCCGCTCTGCCCCTTCACACACGGGCTTCCCCACGGAACCAAGTTGCTTCCCAAGCTCCCAGGACACGGAGACCGCAAGGCGCACAGCGCCCAAATGCCCTCCTCCTATTCCCTACAACCAAAGCCGTGTCCCCAGTGCCGGTGGCTGGAGCCACACGGCGGGATCCACAGGGAGCGCGGAGACGGCTGGCAGGGACCCATGAGGAGTCCCCGAGCCCGACCCAGGGTGCGGTGCCCTGGGACACCTCCCCACCAAGGCAGGAGAGGTTAACCCTCCCTCGCCCGGGCGCTGAGAGCCGCTCCCTCCCTTCCTGCCCCGCCCGGCGCCGCAGCCGCTCCCAGGACTCACCTCCACCCCGCCCGCCTCCTCATCGCACCGCCCTGCGTGCAGCCCCGGTGCGTTCTGGGATCTGCGCCTCCCTTCCTCCCTGTCTCCCTTCTCCCCCTTCCTTTCCCTTCTCCTCCTCCTCGTCCCTGCCCTCCCCTTCCCGGAACTACGGTTCCCGGCGTGCCCCGGGAGCGCGCGGCGGAGCGCGGGGCCCCGCGGTGGAACTTGCCCGGGTGTTTCCTGGCGACGGGGGAAGTGCCGGAGCCGCCGCCGGAGCCGCCGCCGCGGAGAGTGGGAGCCGCGCTTCTCCCCGCTCCCTGCCCCGCGCCCCAGCTACCATGAGACCCGCCATCTTCCCGCTCCTGCCTGACCCTACTTGCCTCCTGCTCCTTCTGGTAAAAGCTGCCGCCGCCGCCTCCTCCTCCGCTTGCCCTCCCGGTCCTCGCGCCGGCTCGGGATGGGCGGTGCGGGGGTGGCCGGCGGGCCCCGCTCGGGGCTCTTCCCTCCCTTCTTCCCTCCTTCCCTCTGTCCTTTCTTCCTGGCCGCCGGCACCTGCTGGGCGGGGGAGGGGAGGGAAGGGAGGGAGGCAGCGGCCCCGGCGGCGGAGCGGGCGGTGTGGCCGAGGCCGGCGGGCTGCGCGCCCGGGGTGGGGCCGCGCCTGGGGCTGGGACACAGACACGGACAGGGGCTGGGGTTGGGGCCGGGCGGTACGGAGTCGTCCCGACTCCGCGGGTGCGGGAGCCTGCGAGGAATGGCCGTGACGGAGCCTCTCCGCAAGCCCCTGAAAGGAGGCTGTAGCCGGGGCGGGTCGGCCCCCTGCCCCAGGACGAGAGGACACGGCCCGGTGCTGAGCCAGGGGAGGCGTGGGTTGAACATTGTGAGGGATGTCTTCGCGGGAAGACATTGGAATGGGCTGCCCAGCGAGCTGGTGGAGTCACCGTCCCTGGAGGTGTTAAAGGAAAGACAGGACGTGGCACTGGTTGCCGTGGTCCAGTTCACATGGTGGTGTTGGGTCATAGATTGGGCGCGATGATCTCAAAGGTCCTTTCCAACCTGGTGGATTCTGTGATCTTCAGTTGTCAGACTACAACATTTTTCTTTCTGAATGCTTTTTAGGCTGGCAGGACATGTATGACCTAAGCTACCTTCTGGCTTTGCACAAACGCAAACACAATCACTGATGTGTGTGTTCTGGAGAGATAAGTTGGCTGTGTTACACTTTTTTTTTTTTTTTAGCAGGCTGGTGTAGTGATTTTTGTTTTTTTTCAGAGTGGTATTGGGCCAGATCCTGTGGACTTTTCATAGTGTGAGTCACTTGCAGAACTAAAAGGGTTGTGTGTGAATAAAGCGAATAGGATTTTTCTCTTAAGATACTACTGTGTTTAATCAATCTGTTTTAAACCTTTGGGAGAAAAATATTGGCCAGATAATGAAGGAATAAATGGAGGTAAAGGTAGATAGAGCTTTGGGGGGCCGAAGAGGAGTAGGTGGTAATGAATGAATTGGTTAGGAATGTGAGGAGAAGTACTTAATGAGCAGTACAAGTGCTCATTATCCCTTTGAAATGTGCACTTCTACCTGGATAAGCTCTGCTTAGAATCTTGCAAACTTGGTGTCGTTTCAGGTTTAGTCAAAAATATGTGATTGGTAGGGTTTGAAAAAAAAGGCATTTGAAATGCCTATATATAGTTGACTGTTTATAGTGTGTAGGCTCAGTGTATGAGAGACTGAAGTGAAGAACCCAATACTTTTCAGTGACATCTGTGCATTAAAACATTGTTGCTTGTGTGCTAGATTGGTTTTCAACAGTATTTTAAATACAGAGACTAATGAGCAAAACTAAGCAGTGTGTACTGTTTAAAAGTGCCATTTAAATGAGCAAGTACAAGTTCGAAAAAGCAGACATATGTTAATGAAAGTGTTTTTCTTTCTTCATGGCACAGTTGATCGATGCTGATTTAATATGCATTGCTTAGAGTTCTGTTTGCCAACAGAAAAAATAGGAAATGGCTCTGGTCTGGAACTTGTCCATATTTTGTCTGCTCTTTCTTTGTGTGGGGGTCATTTAAACCCATTTCTAATGTGATTTAAGAGAACTGCGTAAAACCTTAAGAATACAGATCAGAATACTTTTTAAAAAGTGTAATTATGTATAATGTTGTCAATGTAATTGTCTAGCATCGTATCAGCCATGGCCCTGTGTTGTAAGATGCCTGGTTACTTTAATCAAGCCAATGAATCATTCCTTTTAGTAGATTTGTTAAGAGTTTTGGAAACATTGTCTTGAGCAGACTGGGCGTGGGAAGGGCCCCTTTTTCTTTAATATGGCTGAAAAACTTCCTAGAAGTTGCTATTTGTTGTGGGCTTTGGAGACTCTGATAAAGTGTATCAGATTAGCTTTAAAGTTCTGGTAACTTTGTTTTTCTCTTTACCAACTACCTTGGATACCTAAGTCCACGAATGCAACTGTGGTCTTGGCCCTCCACTCTGTATCCAAAGGATACCACACCTAGCAGAGCTTCTTTGAGCATGGTATGTTTTGGGGATAAGTAAGCTCATTGGTGTTACATCAGTGGTTCCTAGAACAGAAAACACAATCATATGTAGCTGTGAAAACAGCTTACTAAGCTAAGCTTGCTTAGTAGTAGCAATGAAGTCAACAGAAATTCTTTACGTTTCCAGACTTCTGGATAAGCACATTTCTTTTCTGGATGGGGATTTAAAATGCTGCAAAGAGGAAAATATACAGTACCAAAAGCAGTTCTCTTGTCTAAACAAGTTTAACAGTAGGAGATGACTAAAATTTTAGAGGGCCTTGGATCTCACACTAATGTTCTTCCCTGGTCTCCCTGAAGGTTGGGTTGACAGGGTGGACACTGCAGTGCAGAGGGATTCCTGCCAGTCCCAGCACAACCTTTTGCTCTTCCAGCTTTCCATCCTCATGTTGTACTGGGCTGCTGGGAATTGAAAAGAGGCTGGGGGGAGGACAGGAGAGACAGGCTGGCCCCTGACGCCTGGAGCTGAGTGAGGGAGCTACTGCCCCTGTAGAGGGCCTTGTACAGCAGGTTGCAGATAAGAAATCCATGGTGATGATGTGTGGGCCATTGAAGATGAAGATGTTTCTGCTGTGTTGGCACGTTGCTTAATACTGAGTAGGACAGACCTTTCAGATGAAACAAAGACGTGGAATAAATGCTGGTGGGAGAGTGGCTCATCATGTTCTCCCCTAAGGCAGGGTGTGGTTCTTTGGAGTTGCTCTAAGCAATCATTCTGCGTGTTTGCCTATACTTGCAGTCAGGTAGACTTCACCTATAAAGAAAATTCTGGAATGAGACACTGTTGGACATACTCCTTATGTTTGAAAGACATCAGTTGTATTGCTCAGTGTTTCACTGGAGAGGCCCAAGCACAGTGTCCCTGAGCAACAGCTGTGACTAGAGGAAACCACCAACTGATTGTGAAGGAAATGAAGGGGGAAGTTCTCTAGCTGGAAAAAAACCTGTAGGGTAATATTTTTGTTTCTTGTTTTACTGCCACTACCTTTCATATCTTGTTAGTGTGACATTGAGTACCCAAATAGTGAAAGTAAAATGAAGTAAAGTTATGCCTTTTAAATGTGTGCCAAGTTGCCCAAAGAGAAGTTGAACACTGCACAGTTTATGCAGAGAGCATATTTCTGTGCCTTGGCCTCTCTCTACATCTATCTTAAAACCTAAATTTTGTAAGTGGGAATCCTGCCCAAAATATGATAATATTAGTTACAGGAAAAATTTAGGCCACTGAGCCTTATACAATGGAAGGGTTTCCCTCCAGGAGTAGCATGGGACTTCCAAGTTGTCCATCATCTGTCGTGATCTCTGAAGAGTGAAATAGTAATTAACTGAGAAACTTTCCCCAAGTTGGGGAGGGGAAGAAGAGGAGTCTTCCATTCTTGTGAAGATAAATTACATTCTTCTTGCTGTGCCATGTGGTGGGCAAATTGCCTTTTTTGAGAGTTCAGGAGGAAGAAAAAAGAAACTGGACTGTTTCTTCAAACAGAAGACTCGGACAATGCTGGAAAATGTATAAATGAGTTGCTGACAGTAAGATGTCAGAGATTCTGTTGCTGGTGGCTGAAGAATGCTTTTGGTATCTTTTGATATCCTTAGTGTTCTCCTCTGTAATCTGCTTTGTTTTTTGTTTAATTTTTTTTTTTTTGTGGGCTTTTTGGCAGGGCAACTTTCTTAAGTAAAAGACTGGTCCTGGTATTGCTTTCTCAAGAAAGCAGAATTACCGCATCCTACGTGTTTTAATCAAACCTATTTCTTTTGAAAGACTTGAGGATTATAAACTGCTATTAAGGAGGATCAGTTGTTCACCTTGCACACTCTTTTGTAAGTCTCACTTGTACAGCTTCCAGATAGTTTGTTTGCTTAAGAGGAGGGAATTGTCTAATGCAAAAGACAAGTGTACAAATATGCTGTAGATTTTATACCAGACCTTCTTCAAAAGCTCTTCAGGAAAGTCTAGTGGTACATTCAAGAATAGGTGCTTCAATAATGGAGTGGTTTGGGATGCATTAGCAATAATTTGTTCATTGTTCTCCCTGACTCCATTTGAGAGTGAGTTCTCTGGTGATCTAGAGGAGGAAACATAGGAACATTTGGGAACATAAGCAGAATCCATATAAAGGGTAGATATTGGAGCCTAAGGAATATTTTCTTCCGAAACTCCAAACTAGAGAGAGCTCCCATAAAAAGTGAGGAGGGCAGTTGCATTGTAGAGGAGGATGCAAGAAATTGTGATTGAATTTCCTTTTGAAAGTTCTGCCTTTGCCCTTCTTTTGTCCTTGTTATGTCTTCCTTTGTTGGAAGCATCCTAACCATTGGTAGAAACAAATGCAGTTTTCTTTTTCAAAACCATTAGTAATGTCAACTGCTCATGTCGTCTGATTAAAAAAAAGTTCATAAATGAGACTGCAGAAGTTTGATTAATTTTATTTTTATTTCTTTTACATTGTATTTCTTTTTACATTGTTAAGATTTATTCTGTCAAGTTATTGCTATACTAAATGCTAATGCAGAATGGTTTTTTTGCTGTTCGTTGAGGATGCTGTGCTTCTCGAAATCAGCTCTAGGACTGTGTCCATGTTAAATTATGCTCTGGTGATTACAAAGTGTCTTCCAAAAAGCAACAAGGTATATAGCAAAAGAATTCCATAATCTTTCCTCTTTTCATGTATGCTGCTACTGGGAAACTGACTCCCCTGACACCCTTTAAAGCCAAGATCATTCAAGCCATTAAAACATGTCTAAAGTTCCACATGTCCTCCAGAAAAGTACCTGTGACTTGCAGCCTCTTCTAGGAATGAACCAGACCTGGAAGATCTTCCACATGCACACACAACCCCCTTAAATCTGGTAGTGATCCACAAGATCTGCTTTTTTGTGTAGCTGATGGAACATAAAATTTGTTGTGTTGGCTGCTGTGGCATGAAGCAAAATGCAAAATGCGGTAGGGTCTGTACGTTAAACCATATAATGGTTAAAATAGTGAAAGCATTGGGGACAGAACATGATAGATGGTTATCTAAAAGCAGGTGCTCTGTGCATGCCTTCAGCAGGTTCCCAGGCAGTTGTATACACAGCACAAGGATTCTGCTGAACACAGTAAATCTCCTGTTCATCTGTTTTTACTATGGAAAGTGTTATACGTTTCTTTCCTCCGTTGTTTCTTGACCTATGTTAGTTTGGTTTTGGCAAGGAAGCTTTGATGGAAGGGTATGTTGAGAGTCTGACTGTATTTACCTGGATAGGATCAAGTTGCAGAGTTCTGGGTTTTGATTGCCACTAGAAGTTTGATCATTTAAATGGGAAGGGACCTCTAAAAGTCATCTGATCTTACGCCCCACTCAATGCAAGACTCAGATGGGATTGCTCAGGTTCTTTTCCAGTCGTCTTGTATATCCAAGGATGGAGGTTCTGTAACTTCTCTGGGCACCTGTTCTAGTGTTGGATCAAAACCTTGTTGAACGTTTTCTCTAAAAACTCTGTCTGGGCATGTAGATTGTGTAGATTGCCTCTTGTCCTATCACTAGAGTCTGGCTGAGAAGAGTCTGGCTCTGCCTTCTCTGTAACCTCCAATTGGTTCACTGGTAGCAGCACCAATAACTTCTTAAGACTGAACAAATGCAGCTGTCTCAGCCTCTTCTTGTAGACCCTGTGATCAGTCACTACTCACCTTTATAGCCGTCTGCTGGACTTCACTCCCATATGTTAATGTCCTGTACAAACAGTCCAAAAACTGGACAGAATCCTTCTGATATGGTCACACAAGTGCCAGATGAAGGGGAAGAATCACTTCCCTTGCTCTGCTGGCTACACGTTTGCTAACGCAGCCAAGCATGCAGTTGTCTTTGCTGCAAGGGTCATGCTCCTGACTCCTGTTCAGCTTGCTCCACAAGACCTTTTCTGGTTTTCTGTCTGGTTGGCTCCCAGGCTGTATGGAGTTACTCCACCTGAGATGCAGGACTTTGCCTTTGTTGGACTTGAGTGAGGTTTCTCTCGGGCTGTTTCTCCAGCCAGCTGAGGTATCTCTGAATAGCAGATCTCCCCTCTACCTTATAAACCACTTCACCCAGTTCTGTATCCTCAGGAAGTTGTTGTGGGGGGGGGCACTCTGTTCCATCATTCTGGTGATTAGTAAAGACAAACCTTACACCCAATATTGATCTGGAGAAACTTTATTAGATGGCACTTTGATGTGGTATCTTGGTTACAGCCCTTTGAGCTCAGCAGTTCAGCTGCTGCATCACTCACTTTATAGTTCACTTATTTAGTTCATGCATCACCAATTTAGGTCTAAGAATACTCTGCAATTCTGTGTTAAAGCTTGCTGAAGTCAAGGCAAACAGCGCCCAGTACTTTTCTCTCATTCACAGGGCTAAATGCCTCGCTACAGCAATGAGATTTACCTATCCTAAATGTATGCTGGGTGGGTGTGGCTTCTGGAAAGAAAATATCTCTTTGTAAGCCTCCTGGTGACCCAGAAAAGTACATTTGGTCTGGTTCTGTGTCTCTGTGTACGTCCCACTGGCTTAAGAGCTTTCCAACTTGGTCTTCTACTCATGTGGATAATGCTTCTTTTCCCTGGTACTTCACTACTAGGCTCAGACCTCATCAGTAGAAAATCAAAGACAACAATGACTGTCTAAGCCTTTTCCAAGTACTTTGTCACTATGTCCCCTGCTAGTTGAGCAGCAGGCCTACAGTTTTCTTAGTCTTCCTTTTGCTGCCAGCAACCTTCTGCATTACCCTTAACACTCCTCTCTCAACTCCAGCTGAGCTTGGACTGCTGCCTGCTCAAGCAGTGTTTCTCTATTCTTGCCAAGCATTTCTTTTCTTACCTCTACCTTCTGTGTACTCCTTTTTTTTTTTAACTCGTCCAGAAATCTTGTCTTCTACCACACCGACTTTCTGCACAGTGAAGTGGGTTGCTTTTGTGTGCCAAAGAGGTTCTCCTTGAAGACCAACAGGCTCTCGTGGTCCTTTTGGCTTTCAGAGCCGTGATCTATGAGTGGCCTGAATTATTGTTAAGACCTGAGTGCCTTCATGTCTTTTCACTTTATTCTGTAATGGTTCTGTAAGGTACTCTTTCGTATTAAAGAGAAGTATCGTGGTAGATTAAGGATGGGATTTGGTGTAAGCCCCAGTCATTGGTGACCTGTATGTGAGAGTTTCAGCAGCAGCAGCAATGAAGTGAAATGAAGCCAATGGCTTTCTTCCTGGAAGACATGAGTTACCACATTTTGTGTGTTGGAGTCTCCCAGCTGCTTCACTCTGGGACCCAAATGAAGGATATGCCAACTCATGGGGAGATCTCAGTTATAGGGGCTGCTGTATTTGGTTTCAGAGGAAGATACTTTTCCATGGCTTAGATTTCTTTAATGACTAAAACTTTGTATTCTAAATGGTATTCGTGAAAAGGAACCTGAGCAGCAGGTAGGGCTTTAGAAATAGAGTTTAGTAAATGCCTGGATTCCTTGGCATACTTTTTGCAGCCAGCAAGTCTTCTGTCTTGTCTGGCATCAATGCTTCTTGCATGTTTCGTATGTGTGTTTCACTGAGGTGCATCCAAAAAAACCCCAGTTTTTAAGGGTCTCAGGTTTATGGGGTTTTATTTTCATAGATTTGTGAAAAGGAGAGAGGAAGAGCAGTTTCATCTCTGTTGTAAGACTACTGGCAGTAAAGCTTATGTTTTGTCTCCAAGTGGATTCGTGTGGCAATTGGACGCAAACATGGAGAGAACTTGTTCATTAGGAACTCTGCAAGGAAGTATTTTGAAAGGCAAGGAATAGGTGCCTGTTCTAATGGTCTTGAAAAAGAAAACAACAGCTGTGATAGTGTTTTGCTGTTTCCCGTAGCTGTTGTGATTATGAAATGATGATATAATTAACTTTTTCAAAAGCTTCATGAAGGGAAAGNACTGCTTTGGTTAAAAAGGTATAATTGCAGGGGAGAGAGGTCTCTTTCTTTTTAATATCTTTTTTTCTGTCATCATAGACCAGCAGAATTTGCTAAACCAGGGGAAATGTGTACATATAACTAGTGTTGTATAGCTAATAAACATTATTTTAAAATAAGCCCACACATAACTGTGGTAACTTACTGCGGATTTTGGTAACAGTTACACAGCAGTCCTTCGTGTTTGCTAC
>VYZS01012151.1:1600-17024 GCA_013400695.1 Neodrepanis coruscans | reverse complement strand
AGTGTGATGTGACCCCATTCACTGGTACTGTGTGCTGCACATTTTGTCCAGCAGGATACTGTGAGAGACAGTACCCAAAGCTTCACTGAAATCCAAAAAGATTGCATCAACTGGTTTCCCTTGATCAAGGTGGGTTACCTTGCCAAAAATAGTTACACACTATAGTAGTTACAACCTAGTTAATGCTGGAAGAGGCCACCACCCAAAGCATTTTCTGTCCGAGGTCAGATCTCATCCCTTGACTGTGTTTCCACCTTCCCCTGACAGGATGTCCATGGTGTCCATGGATGCCCGGCATCTTTGTGAGGTTGGTCAGAGACATTTCTCCTGGTGCTCATGGTCACCCTGTCGGTTCTGCTTAAACAGCAAACCTCAGATCCTTCCCAGACAACATTTCTTCTAGCTGAATATTCTGGAATATTTTCTGTTAGTGGGGGTTTGCTGGTTTTCGTTTTTTTTTTTTTTTTTGGGGGGGGGAGAGGGCGCGGGGGAGATGCTTGAGGTTTTTCTGAAGGGAAGGTTGGGGTTTTTGTTCGTTTGAGGTTATTGATTTTTAGGGTGTTTTGTTTTTTTTTTTTGGGGGGGTGGTGAGGTGGGGAGAACACCGTGTATATTTTTACTGGTGTGAAAAAAAGACCTGTTCACTTCCATCCTCTGCTTCGCAGCACCTCCTGCTCCCCGCGGTCGCGGCTGCGAGGAGCCCCTGGCAGTGGGTCACCTCCGGGGCAGGAGGGCGACCGCACAGCCAGGCAGCAAGGGCCGGGGCACGGCGGGATGGGAAAACACTTTTCCTTGGGATTTGTGGGTTTGGGGTTTGCTCGTCTCTCTGAACCGAGGCCGGGTTCCTGCGGAACGCGGGGCCGCGGGCGCCGTTTCCAGCCGGGCGGCGGGAGCGGCGGCGCTTCCCGGGGGCGGCCCGAGCTGCCGGGGCGCGATGGCGAAAGTGCTGGCGGCCCTCAGGAACCACTGGAAGAAATCCACGTTCGGGGCCTGCCTGCTGGGCTGGGGCGGGCACTGGCTCTATGGCAAGCACTGGTAATGCCGGCCGGGGGAGCGGGAGGGGAGCGCCTGGAGTGGGGGTGTCTCCTCAGGGGGATGGATGGATGGATGGATGGATGGATGGGAGGGGGGATGGATGGGTGGGTCTCTCTCCATCTCCCGCCGCCGTGGGAAGCGCTCGGTGCCCGCCCCGGCCGCGTTGTCCGCCTGGCGCTGCTGGAGGCGGGAGGTTTAAGCAGAGGGTTTGTCGGGCTGGCGTGAGCAGTTTGGGGGCCTGTTGGAGAGGAGAAGGGGTTCTCTCTTAAAAAAAATAAACAACAACAAACAACCCCATCCATGTGCGTGCCTTCAGCCTGCCTGCTTTGAGCCCGTATCGCAGGATGGATGGATGGAGCCAGGCGGGCGGGTGCCGCCCCCGTGTGCCGGGGACGGCCATCCCGGGCTGTGTGCCAGGGGGTTTTCCCACCTCCTTTTTCCCTGTTGCTGGTGCCCTACACCTCCCGAGAGGAGCGGGATTGCGGTTGTCCCCCTGGTACCCTGTTGTTGCTGCCCACCCAGCTGGAAGGAGCCCGTCACTGCTGCTCGCACCAGTCGTGCCTCCTGGTATCATTCCCACTGTTTGCCTGTGGAACGAATGTCCCTTATGGGAAGCAAACCCCTCATTTGCTGGGGTGGTATTTTGGTCCCTGTTTTAATATTGTGGTTAATGCATTTGATAATACAGGTGCACCCAAATTATTTCAAAAAATTGTTGCTTTTGGTGCTGCTGTTTATTCTGTCACTGTCTTAATGTCTTTTTAATTGTTGAGTCAGGGTTTTAGCAGTGTTTTTTTCTGCTTGCATTGAGATGCTGCCAAAGCCTCGGTGGAAAAGTTAGGAAAATAGATCTATTTATGCTGTTTGTTACATCTTCCCTCTTTACATCCTTTTGCCTACGGACTTTTGGATTACATCACTTTGTTTTGCACGGTACAGCTGCTTTAGTTGCTTCTTACCTGAAGTGCTGAGGCTCAGTTGATTTTCAGAGAAGGACCTGGGTGTCCTGGTGGACAACAAGCTGTCCATGATCCAGCAGTGAGGGTGCCCTTGTGGCCAGGAAGGCCAGTGGGATCCTGGGGTGCATTAAGAAGAGCACTGCCAGCAGGTCAAGGGAGGTGAGGCCCTGGTGAGGCCACATCTGGAATTCTGGGCTTCTCAGTGGAAGAGAGACGTGGAGCTCCTGGAACAGGTTCAGTGGAGAGCAATGGGAAGGATGGATTGGAGGAATGGAGCATCTCCTGCGAGGAAAGGCTGAGGGAGTCAGGCCCCTTCAGCCTCGAGAAGAGACAATTGTGAGGGAACATCATTGATGTCTAAAGTGTCTGAAGGGAGGGTGTCAAGAGGATGGAGCTCAGTGGTGCCAAGTAATAAGACAGGAGATGATGCACAAACTGATGCACGGGAATATGATCCACCTGAGTATGAGGGAGAATTTCTTCACTGTGCAGGTGACTGTGCCCTGGAACAGACTCCCCAGAGAGGGTGAGGAGTCTCCTCACTGGAGATACTTAAGAACTATCTGGGTGCAGTCCTGTGCCATGTGCTTTGGGGTGACCTTGCTTGAGCAGGGAGGTGGGACAGGGATACATATCATAGTCCCTTGTAAGCAGAAGTGTTTGTGCTGAACAGGGTGGATTTTTGGATGCCTTCATGTAATGTCAGTGAGCTTGCATTCAACTTTGTCCTCTGATGACCCGAATTTTGAATTTCGATAAAAGAGCAAAATGTAAGCAAGTAAAATACCTCTTAGCCAAAAGAATAAACTCAATGTACAAAATGAGGAGGAAGGAATTGCTCAGTGGCATTCATATGTGGGGCTGGCTGGTGGGGCAGAGCAGCCTGTGACCTTCCCAGGCCACCAGTGTAGGTAAGGGACCTCTTTGCTGGTTCTCTCTTGTCACAGATATTAATGACATTAATGACAGCAGGGTGCACACTGCAGAGACAAACTGGAGTAGACATCAAGAAAAAGACTTACCCCTGCTCCTTGTGCATATGGAGAGTGGGCACTTGAGAGGGCCTGGGAACAGTGACAGGCACAACCAGAGTCCCCTTTGTGTCTGTTGTTTCTGGGGGTTCCTGTGCCTGTGAGCTGTTGGTTTCAGCTGTTCTCATTCCCTGGGTGGTGACTCTGAAATCACATTCTGATCACAGAGAAGGTGACGTGTGCCATAGGTGATACGGTGGTGAAAAAAGAGGGGAATATGGAGAGCAAACAAAAAAAGGGGATCTTTTGTATCTAAATTTCAGTGTGTGGAGGTTATTTGCACTAAGTGTAGGCAAGGTGCTTTAACACAGATGATGTACTGGGGAGGAAAAACGTGTTTAGATATCCCTTTCTTCAGAATCCCATTTTATCTGTGAAGGAAAATACAGCATGTCCATACCAGACAATGGAAGTGTAAGGTAGGAAGTCCTGTGATGATAAACAGCTCTGTGAGACTTTGTTGTGGGCTGAAGCATGGTTGGCAAGTAACTGCTTTCAGAGATGTAAACACTGTTTGGAAACAGTGACAACCGTTTAGCCATTTCTGTGCTATTCTCTGTGTTTTAGCCAGGGAGTAGAAAAATGTGGAGTGGCAGAAGAACCTGATGGCAAGGGTGTAAAAAAGAATTCGAAGGTGGTCTCAGCAGCCCTTTCATAGTACTCTGTGTGCAGTGAGGGCCTTACCTTGAGGCTGCTGGGCAGCAGGGAATGAGCCAGGATCCCTCTCTGCAGCTTGTTTGCCTTCAAATGCTGTGATGGTTTTTTGTGTCTTTTTGTACATTCCCTCTTCCCAGTCTCTCTGTGTATGTCCCAGTAATGCTGGGGAGCAGGAGAGGTGCCTTTAGGCCCACACCACAGCCTGCCACAGGCACTGCTGGGAGAGGATAAGGAAGGATCTCTGTATGGGCTGTGTTGGCCCTGAGGCTTTGTTACCAACATCACAGCTGAATTGCTATGCATGAGGCATACCTGGCCAGGCTTATATTTGCCCTTTTAGAGCAGATTAAGGGTTTAGTGAAGTCTTGTGCCTTGGGTTCTGGCATCAGGAGTTTCTGACTAAGGGGTTTGCTTTAGCACAGCGTTGGTTCGGATTAGCCTCTGACTTCTGGGAAGCAGCTGTCTGAGATGCTGCTCATTTATTTAAAGCTGAAGAAAATTTTTGTTTCCCGTCCTGCATCCCTCTTTCAGTCCTTGTGGATTTTGTAAAGTATTTCTCTTGCAAGGAGGAGGTCATTTGCTTTTTTGACTTCTCAAGGTTTGTTCTTTTCTTGGATGCAGTGGTTATGATTCCTGCATGAAGTGGAGATATTGTGAATAACAATCTGTCCTGCAAACAAATGGCCACTGTTTTGTAGTCAGTCAGTCTCTCCATGCTCTTAGGGACAGAAGAGCTATGGAGTACTTCCTTAAGGCTTTGGAGGGCACCACATGGACACATCTGTACAAGAAGGGTGTTACCTTTTCCAGATTTGTTCCCAGTGCCTCTTCCCTGCCTGGAAGTGGACCTGGGTGTCCCCTCCTGCACCCTGAAGACTGTGCTGTGAGGTCTGATGTGGATGCCCTTGTGCTCCCTGGTGTGTAAAGGAAAGAGGGGCAATGGATCATCTCCGAGTGAGCCTAAAGGCTGTGGGTGACAGTAACTGCAAAGGTCAGGGAGCTGCTTAGTCTGGTCTTGTATGGGACTTTGTTCATGCAGCATTTAGTGTCTGGATCAGTGTATTAGCCTTTCATCTTCAGAGGTGTTTGTTCAAATACCGACTGGTTTAAAAGTAATGGGGTTTTGGATGGAACAGGAAGAGCAAAGAGGAACCCTTGTGCTGATTCCCCCTCTCCCATTTGTGATTCGTGATATAACAGAAAGTGCCTCTTCAACAGAAGCATTGATCAGGAGGTGGCAAAGGTTTTTCATGTGTAAAATGATAGGTATTGTGTCTAGTGGAAATCCTGTTAACTAAAACCCTGTTGCCATTCTTACAAAACCTCAGTAAGTCTTAAAACTCCTTTTGTTCTCATAAAAGGATATGTTTTAAAATCTATTGTCTTGTATTTAGGATAGCAAATGCTCTTGTAGTATTGGAGAATTAAGAAGATAATTCGGTGCTGGTACATGTGAGGTTGACTTTAATTTCTCTGGATTACATGAATTTATATGATGGGCACATTTTAATCTGTAGCACAGCACACTGCAGGCACAAATTGAATATCCTAGATCAAGGCTTAAGGGGTGTGCACACTGTCAGATGTGTGCTCATGTACAGTAACATATTTCTCTGTAACACACATAGGTGAGGTTGGTTACAAAATAAAGATGCCATCTGCTTGTTTTAAAATTTCCACCAAGGAAGCCCCTCTCACATTTGCTTCTAGGTCACCTTTCCTGAGTTGAGCTGCTGCTGTTCTCTGTATGTTCAGGTGGTGCAGTGAGTCTCCAGTTGTGTCAAATCAGCAGAAATTTAATCTCTGTCATGATGGACATCAGCCTAACCGATTGTCAGGTTTGGCCAGGCTGTTACAGTAATGGCCACTGTTTAAGTGATCACCATTTGTCAGGATGGGGACCCTCCATGTTGTGCTGAGGCAGTGGACTCATCAGATACTTGGTTTTACTCTGTATATGTTAAAGTATTGACTTTCTCCTTAGAAAATGCTGGCAAAGCACCTGAGCCTTTGACTGCCTGCCAGGAATCTTCAGTGTTATTGTTATCTGCAATTGGAGTGTTAATCTCTGCGTGTTTGCCAGCTGATAACTCACATTGTCACCTTTCCACATATACTACCTGAGCAGCTGACTTCATTTCATCAAAACTTTGTCAAAAAAAACAGAGTTTAAATTCTCAGTCTGGGGTAAAACTGATGGAAACTTAGATTTGTCTTTCATGCCCTTCCAAAGCCAAGATGGAAGTAAATGCCAATATCCAGCCAAGAGATTTCTGTGCTCCTGCTGTATTGGAAGCAGCCAAAAAAGCTCTTTGCTAAGATAAAATCTCTTTCAGGAGTTCTGTTACAACTTCTGAGGAGTGATCAGTGTATGCACAACTTTGATCAAGTTTCTCCACACAAGACACTGTTTTGGTTTAGGCACTGAACTGGAGGGTGTTTAGGCTTCTTCTTTCTTGAGTGTATTTAATAGTCTCAGATTTGATGCTGATAACCCTGTTGGAAATGGGGTCTCACACCTGAGCTGCTTTGTGCTTTTGTAGTGAGGTCACTTTTGGTTGGCTCCAAGACAAAGGCTGCAGCTGAGGGCCTCAAACAGCTTCGGTTTGACTTTGTTGTCTTCTGCTTGTGTTTATTGCTGCCCTGGCTGACCTTTCTCCATGGGAACTGTCCCTTCTGCCCTGGCCTCTGCTGGCCCATGGGCAGAGGCTGCAGTCAGCTGGAGGAGCATCCATACTAAACCCTCTGGGTCTGTGTGCTTGTAAGTGTTAATTCCCTATTGGAGCCAAAACCACTCGGGACAGGAGCAGTGACCACCAGTCCTGGACTGTTCAAGCGAGTTCTGCAGGCGTTGTGCTCTCACAGTGCAGCATGTTCTGGCATTTGTGTCCTTCCTGTGTTGGTTCCTTGCTTTGGTGTTCTCCACAGGGACTGTGCTGCGGTGCCTGGTGGCCTTTAGGGTTCACTGGTAACATTCTGTCCGTGGGTTCAGCCTGGGACATCCTGTTCCTCCCATACCCCACTGCCGCTGTTTGTTCCTCTCCGTCTCCCACATTTTCCTGCTTGAGCAAGTTGGCCCAGCTGTGAGCTGTGTGGTGCTTAATTCTCAGCGGGGAGACAGCCCTGACTTGGCCAGCAGATGCAACACTGCTTGTCTGTTCTGCTTTAAGCTCGAATTGTGTGGATCAGCCCTTAGGGGAAATGTAAAGTAAAAATTGATTTTTAGTTTGCTGTGGATATGGTGCAAGTCAGAAGAAATCTCTGTGTGTTCTTTAAGGCAGTGCAGCAATTTCCCCTCAGCCTTCCACCTGCTCATTTGAGGCTTGTTGAAAAGGCTTTGTTACTACCTAATAGCAGACTGTAAAATACAAAAAAAAAATCAACACAATCTTGTGTTTGTTGTTAAAGTCTCTTTTTCTCTGGCAGCTGGTGCACAGCCATATTTTGAGAACTAATACATATTGAGACAGAAGACTTTAAGAAGTTACCTTTTTGCTGGTTTTAACATTTTTTCTAGCAATGTTTACTAATTGCTATGACCTGCAGAGTGCTTCCAGACCCACTTGTGGTACTTTGTGTGAACCACATGAAATGAGTAAAGGAAAGGGCTGTGACAGAGGACTGCTGTTCTTAGAAGTGCACTCCTGTGAGTGCACTTGTGCTTTTTTTCTTGAGTTTGAAGTTAGTTAAGTGTTGAAATTATATTTTAAGGAAATAAAAAAATTCCTGTCACCTGGCATCTTTAAGCCAAAGCTGGGACATCCCTAAGACAGAATCAGATGATTTTGAAATATATGTCCCAGTGGAATCAGTGGGAATCCTGAGAATATGACTGAGATGGTGTGGGATTTTGGGTGTTGTGCTGCTGGAGAGGTGAGACAAATTGCTTATAAATTGCTGGATGGTAAATTCCTCTTCTGGTCTCAGAACCTAAACCTTTCCTTTAACACCAGAAGAGTGTCAGTGTAGACTTTTTCTGTTTCTTTAAGAGCTTCAACGGAGGAGAGAAATCCATGAAAATGTTGACATCTAAACTGTCAAGCTTAATTTTCAACTCTATTTAGCTGCATCAGGCTTGCATCCTTGGCAGTTGTTTTGAGGGTCTTTGCAGGTTGGGAAACAGAGCACACAGTGTCTTTTACTTGCATTTGGAAAGTGTTGCTGGACTCCATTTTCAAGGCAATTAACACTGCAGCACAAGGTTCTGGGCACGAGGAAAACGTGCTGGCTGACAGTGTGACACAGCTGGACTTCTGAGCAAACGGGCATCAATGTGAAGTAAACAGATAATGTGGGTTTGACCAGAATCTTGTTAATAAGGCTACAGGACAGCAGTTCCCAAAGACATCAACTGTGCAGCCATCATTTGGTAGCACGGTTTTGTTGATACCCCATCGTATTTCAGCTTTAGGTGTTGAGATTGCAATTGCTTTGTGTTTGCTCTGGTCGCACACGGTCACAGAGCGGGGAAGGAAGTCCCTGTGTGAGGGTTCCTGCCCTCAGCAGTGCAGTGTGGGCTTAGCCTGTCGTGCTGTCTGGGTGGAGCTGGAATTAGCTGGGACCACAAACCTTTTCAGAAGCACTTATTTTAATTCACTGTATTACTGAAATCAAACCAGGTCTGTAGCTCTTCTAAGTGATATTGCAAGTGCTCAATACGAATTATTTAGTTCTTGGGTTTTAAGAAGCAAACATGACAGCATGCCTCTGAGGAGATTTTTTCTTAGACATGGAAGTTGCTTCTTACCTTGATAACATGTTATTTTTTCACTGCTTGAACTCTTCCTTTGTCTTTTCATTATTACCAGGGATAAATCTGTGGCTTTTTTACTGTAGAGGCATTTTCTCAGAACCCAATTTTATATCTCACCTGAGGTCACCCTACTTCTCATTTTATGGCGTTGCAGCATCTCTTGGTAAGCCAAAAAGAGCAGCTTATATAGCTCCAGTGAGAGATAAATACTGTAAACTCATGGAATTTAATAGAGGGCACTCATTTGTGGGCCTTGCCCTCTCTTCTGCCGTTGCCATTGCAGAGTTTGGCCTGATGAGTCACACTTTGGGGCAGAAGTGTGCTGGTTTGGAGTCACTTGTTTTTTTCTGGTTGGTCTTTAATCCTTTTAGTTGGTGTAGTGTTCATTTTGGTATGCTGACTGCAACTGAGGGGTTTTTTTAACCTGATATTTTGAGACAGTAGTGTATGGTCTTGCCAGGTATCGGCAAGGCCAAGCTGAAGAAAGGTTTTGGTTTTAGCAAGGAGGGGCAGTGTTTGGTATCTAGAGGACAGGTGAGACGCTGGGCACTGCAGGACAGTAGCTCCCCATTTTGTCTGCAAGGGGAAATAGGGCATTTTTTGGTCTGGGAAAGAACAGACTTTTGTTCCTCCCTCAGTAGTTGTCTCCAGTGCACTTGCCAACTGTATTCTGCTTGTCACCTTGCTAATGCTGTCTGTCACCAATGACAAGCACAAGGATTAGTCAGGAATTTATTTCTGAAGTGAATGTCCATGACATATCTAATCCTGATATTTTCTCCTTGGCTTTTAAGCTTCACTTAGGTGAGTTGAGTGTTTTCACCTCTGAGTTACTGCTTTGGGCCATGCTCAGACCTGGGTGGGCAGTAGGTGCTGGATTTCCTTGTGTTCATCTTACAAACTGATGGAGAGGGGAGTTCACAGTTACAATGCACAAAGATTTAAATTCATGAAAGTTGCACCTAATTCTACTCTAAATCCCTTTTATACTGCCAGAATGGTAAGTACCTTCAGTGTAAATAACAGACAGCCTGAACATTGGAAAAACCCACACCTCAGCTCTGGTGTGCAGTTATGTAGCAATTTAAAAATAAATCACAGCTTTACAGTGTGTCATAGCTTATGTAATCTCAGCACACTTGGCATCCTGGTCTTTGTTTTCTGCTTTTCTTTATTATAGAAAGAATGTTGCATGCAGAAAAAAAATGATGCATGTGTTTAAATGGGTGTGTTTCATCCTTAAAATATTTTTTGTTGTCTCAGTGTTGTCAAACTGTGTGTAAAAGGGGTATGTGCTTCCATTTTAAAAATGAGCAAATTGTTTTAAAGTTCCACAGTGTAATGCCTGCTCTCTTTTCTGTCTTACCTGATAGCGATAACCTGCTACGAAGAGCTGCATGCCAAGAAGCCCAGGTAATACCATTTAAAGTAATAAAATTAGATTAAAATCTCCCTCTTATCTTGGTTGTGCAGGGCTCCTGAGATTTTCCCAGCGGGTCCTTTCTGCGTGACAAGCCTTGTAATGATGCCATCTGTGTTCTTCTGCTGGAGTGCCAAAGGATGGCCCAGGCCCCGGTCCCTCCCATGCCCTCCCTGCTGCTGCAGGGCTGTCACTGGGCTGATCTCAGTTACTGCTCCAGCTTCCCAGGCCTCCAGGGCTGCAGGTGAAATTGCCCCCTGCCTGTAAAGGAAGGTGATTTATTGATAATACTGAAAACTCGGTCCCACCACCAGGGGCAGCGTCTGGGCAGAGGGAGCACAAACCGTTTGGTGTCAGTGCTCAGCTGGACACACCTTGCCCTGGTCCCTTCGATCCCGGGGGACTTTGTCAGGGATACTGACTGTGGTGAGTGACTGACCCAGCTCTTTCGAGACCCATGTACTGGGAACTTCATGGAAACAATCTGTTTGCTGATCACTGACAAGAAAGTGAGTGTTCAGCGGGGGATAGTTGTCTCTGAGGGTACTGACTTGAATTTTGGAGCTCATGGCCTGCATGGGCAAACAGCAATCAACAGATTCCCATGCTGTAGTAGTCCCATAGAGAAATCTTGTCCTTAATAAGCAGTGTTTCAGAGGTGTAAGTGCTGCTGCCCATGGATGTCATCACTTCTGTAGGATTTTAAAAGTCTTTCCACCTCCCACAAATCAAGTTTACTCTAAACCCACTTCTCCATGACTGATCTTTGAGATTTTGAAGGTTGTAACACTCCTTCCATCACTGATGTATAATGAGGCCTGAGAAGAATGAGGGAAATTATTTTTCTCAGTAGAGAAGTGTACACCTGAATAATCCCAATTCTAGCCTGCCTGCTGTTGAGAGAAAAATTTTCACAGCAACTCGTCTTGTGCAGTGGATCTTCCTGCCAGAATAGATGTAAGGGAGCTTGAGTCTCATGAAGGAACAAGAAAAATCTTTCCCTGAAAATACTGCTTTCATAAACCATCCTTAGAGCTTCAGAGTCAAATGCATTTCCAACCTATAATATCATTTGTCCTTGATTTTTATGTATTCAATATTCATTTTTACTGCAAAATAATGAAGTGATAGAAGTTTTTTTATATATCCAAGAATAGCTGTTAATGCTTCAGTATTTGAAGTATGCTGACCAAATTAAAGCAATTTTTTAAAAGGCACTGATGAAATAGTGAGTGTGTACTGTTAGAAGGGTGTAACGGATAAGGAAAGACTGGTACAAGAAGATAGTTCTTTTGTGGAAATACTAAATTTCCTGCTTCTTAATTCCAGTCATTAAGTGACAGGTTCTTTTCCATTATGGCTTATTATTATAAATGAAAACACAAAAGCACTGTCAGTAGAGCTTCCTACAATTTCAGTCGTTAAAGCCTGGGAAAATATCCTGCAGAAGACTCCTGCATTAGAATAGAATGAACTAGAAAGGCTGGTAATCAGTTCTTGCTGTAATTTCCACTCTAACTGATGTGTCAGTGCCAAATAGTGCTTGAAAACACACAGCAATACACCAGTAAGGCATTAAGTGTCTGATATGTTCTTCAGAATAACAACAATCTGAAATGGTTTGAAAAGTTCTGCTTGCATTTCTAGTGCTGTATGAGCTTTGGGAGAAAAATAGAGGCAGACTCACCCAAGAAAAACTTTAGTCTAAATGAAGTGTGTGTGTGGTTCTTACCATTTTTTATGTTGGATTTTTGTTTTTAAGCCTACTCCAGTATCAAATTGATGAGGCAGCTGCCTTCCTGCTAAAGTACCCACTACAGCAGTATTTCATGCAGCGGTTCCTCCATGCATGTCTGAATTGAAATATCAGTTTGTGGTGGCAATGTTGGTGTGGCAGATGATTATAGAAAGATTCTGTAGTGAAGAGCCATGTATCATATTTTTAACATGTTACACCTCCTTCTCTAGAATAAGCCAGTGTCAGCTGACTTGGACTTCCTTTGCAAATCAGTGTCACTGATTGACTTTGCTGTTGCTGATCTCTGAGCATGTGTTAGAGGTGCTGTTTTTCTGGCAAACAATTCATTCAGGAATGGTTTCCTGTAAAAGAATACAGTTTCTTTGTTAATATTCATAAAACACTATAAAGGCTTTGTGTAAAGGGGTTTTTATAGCTGCAAAATAGAGATTGTCATCTTAGAAGTCCAGAAATACGATACCTGGAAGTGTGCATTTGACACTAAAGTGTAAAAGGCATTGACTTAGCCAAATTATACCCTCACATATATATTTAATAACTGGTTTTATTGTCTGACTTTAAATTGTGTTCTGCTCTGAAAGACTTCTAGAATGCTGCATTATTAGTTTTTAATTTCCTGTCTTACAAATCAGCATTTACTTTAGAAATGCCCCTGTATGTAACGTGTCTAAGGATATTACATAAAGAAGTGATTATGTCATTACTCATAAATTCTTTATGAGTCTTGTTAGGTTGTTTAGAGCCTTGTTAGATTGTCTAAAGCATGCAAATACATCACATTATGTCCCCCAAGCAAACAATTAGTTCTTTCTAACAGCTGTAACAGGCTAGAGGTCCCCTGTTCTTCAATTCCCACCCAACAATTGCAATATAATAAGGGGTCTGTTTTCCAGCTGATCTTTGAGTAAAGCTTAAGAGCTATTGATTTGTTTCCCTTTCTCTGAAGATTTCTTTACTCTCAGAAACTTCTCTCATCTTTTTCTTTTCTCAAAGAAGAAATTTGAATGTTTTAAGCAGCATAGCCAGCTGCACCCTTCTTTTAATTGAGGTTTCCTGAGCAAAATTGGCAAGCAGAATTAATTATAAATTTGAACAGTCAACAACCACAAAAATCTACTATTCTTTGTGTACACTATCACCTTCTTCAGTATAAAATTTCCTGCTAGGGAGATTAACTTTCAAGATAAAAAGAAGCCAGGGACAGTTGACTGGGCCATGTTCAGCGCAGTAGTCTTTTGTTCCTACTTCATTTCTGTGGCTTCTGGATGGTATTGCTGAATAAGTTGTGATCCTTGTACTCAAAACAGGAAATAGGGACAGGAGGGTGTATGGAACAACTCTCAAAGAATGTAAAGTAGAGGCATCTCTTCAGAATTGGATTAAAAGTTGAAAAGGAATTAAGTGATTTTTTTATATAGAGACAAGGTGGGGGGGTGGGGAGGGAAGTAAGAAAGAGTGAACTTGTTTACAGGTCAGGGTAAATTCTCTGGTAATTCTTTCATATCTCCAAAAACTGAAACATAGAAAATACTAAAATGACTAGAAGAGATAGAGAATGGAAGTTCAGAAGTGGGAAAGGATGCAGAAAAAAGGTGGCAGGCAGGTGTGTGAGAATTACATAAGGAAGAAAAATCAAGTAACCTTGGAGTCAAGGATAACTCCCTGGATCTCTGCCCATGGCAGAAAAACAGAGGTTGACAAAAACGAAATGGGTGGTGGAATTGTAAAAATGAGTTTAAGAGTACTTATGACAGTGATGTGAGCTGTTGCTAAGAGTGCAGGTCCTTGAATAAGAGACCTGTACAATGGCTGAAGATGGAAGTCATTTGAGTGTCATGAGGCTTGAAAGCCCATTGACATTTGTAGAGATGCATTATTTTGAACTGTTTTAGCAAAGTGCTTAAAGGATAAATTGAGCTCTGCTCTTTTTCTCTTGCTTAGGCTTTTGGCAACCAGCTGATCCCTGCCACTATGCCATTGAAGAAAGCAACAGTGTTCCTCAACCCAGCAGCTTGCAAAGGGTAAAATTCCCCTTTCCCAACACTCATTTGAGGCTTTCTTTCTGCAATTTTGCTCTGCCATCCACTACAAAAGCCAGCCAGATTTTTGAGCTCATTTTTGCCTCCCTCTGATGCCAAGCTGGCTCTTTGTAACTGTGCCAAACTTTATTTCACCAAAAATATCGGGACAAGAAGTAGAATTAGTTGCTCGAGGTGAAAGAATGATTTCTAAACATGTGTATTTTTCACCTTTTTCTTTTATCCTGTGTTTTGGCCTTTGTCATTTCTTCGTATATGAAATTCCTTTGTATTCCTTCCAAACGGTTGCCTGTGATATATTTCCGTGCTCAAAAGCTATAGAAATAAAGAGATGACCTTGATTGCTTTCAAGACTTGAAGTTAGCCAGCAGTGACCTTACTTCTGTGGGAACCTGTCCTTGAAAGGGATGTGCCCACAAACTGAGAGGAGAAATGTGGGCTCAGAGCAAGGCTGCGGGAAGAGGTCGGCTGCTATTTTTAAATGCTCATTAGCAGAAAAACTGTGATCTTGGATATGATGTCTGTGTGTTTCTGCTGATGAGCTGAGCTTTGAATCAGTTGCATTTTGGGGAGGGGCGGGGAGTTATTAATACCAATAGAAAAGGAACAGTATTTTTGACATGGAAGTGCTTGGGCTTATGTGCTTTTGTTCAAAACGCAATGACTGGGAAAGGCAAAGTATTAATAAAGCCTCATGTTTCTACTTGTAAACAAGTTAAAGATAGTGGTATAATTATTTTATTGTGCAGTTATAGGCAGAAAATGTATCAGTCCTATAACAAGAGAAGGTCAGGCAGAGTTTTGCTTCTAAGCGTAATAATATGTAATAGCAACTATCTGGGTTTTTTTGTGTTTCTGAAAATCTACATGGGCCTTCTTTGTGGTTCTAATAAATTTCTTTCTAAAATATTATTTTGTTTTGCTGGGTCTTTAAAATTATTTTTAGAGAAAGCTAGATAATGTCTTTTACATTTATTAAAACTGAGCAAAAAACTGACATCTGAGATATGAGACTGGAAACCATTAGAACCACATGAAATCTCATCTTTCCTGACTGGCAGGTTGAGTGACTGACTGATTGTGCAGATTGTATGCTCAGCTTTAAGTAGATTTCTTCTTACTATTCATCTGTTTCTTTCCTTTTTAATTCTTTTTAGACACCAGACTAATTGAATAGTTTTTATTCTGTTATTTTTAGCAAAGCCACAAACCTTTTTGAAAAGAACGCAGCACCAATTTTGCACTTATCTGGCTTGGATGTAACTGTGGTGAAGGTAAGAGCTGATGGGTTCTGCTAACGTAGATATATTGTCTGCTCTGCTTTCTCCTCTTGAAGAATTATAATTAAAATCTGTGTGCATTTGAAATTCTCACTTGTTCTGTAGTTATCTCATCGGAAGAAGTAAATACTGAGATATTAAGCAGATACTTAATCTTTTTATTTCACAGTTAATTTGCAAACAGATTTTAATTTTCAGCTAATGCAGTACACATGTTTGTTTGTCTGTCTGAAGCAGCCCTTCTATAATTCACATTTGAGAGAAAACTCCCCAAATATTTGAGTGCTGGCTAGTGGTGCGTGCCCACTGCTGTTGAAATTACCATTTCTGCCTGAACTTGCAGAATTGAGAAGAGAGGAATTTTGACGTGCAGTAGAACTGTTCAGATTAATTAAAAATAACAGGTCTCTCCATATAATTCAACATTCCCATTACGAAAGCAAAACACTGAGGTCTAGATGGTGTGAATTAACAGACAGGTTTCTTTTGGA
>VYZS01012147.1:11932-25734 GCA_013400695.1 Neodrepanis coruscans | reverse complement strand
ACCCAAACCATTACACTCACATAAACCTAACTTGTCTTAAGCCAGTGAACTTTGTGTTCATACGAATGTGTTCACCCACAATGAATCAAGACTGCGACCATCAGTTTGACCAATGGATATTGAAATTTAAACAATCAAGACTTGTCACTAGATCCATGGGCAATGATACCTTTCTACTTTTACCCTTTCTTTCCTTCATATATTTTCATAACTGATATTTTTATGTTTTTATGTGGTTATGCTACTATAGAGAGTAACAACCAAAAGGGCTACATAGGTCCTTTTGATTACAACCAAATTATTCTAAAATAAACCCTACTTAAATACCATATATACATATTTTATAGACACCGATCACTCAGTGTCTCTTTTTAATCTAATCTGCTAAAGGGATCTATTAACAAGAACCTGACTTACTCTCATCCTCAGGGGTAGGTTGTAACAGACATAAATCCTAATGAGTTGGTGTATGACAATGGTGTTCTTTATACAAACTTCCATCACATGGATTGTGTACACAGAACCTCACTTGGATCAAAAGGGGACTGCTCCTATTATTAGAATCCTTATAGATTACCTCCAGCACAGCTGATTCTCTCATGTACTGGATACCTTTCTCTATGGCATTCCATCTGCTTGGGTGCACTATCATCCTGGAGAGAATACCTTTCCTTCATGCTTGACAGGAGTAGCCTCCAGAGGCTGAGAGTTTCTGTTCTCTTCCCAGTCCCCTCGTCAATGCCTGCATCCCAGGACAGGGATCTTGGTAGCTTGGCTTCACTATGATGTAGTTTCATATTGTGGGCTGCAATATTCCATCTTCGGAGCAATCAGGTCACCAGAGGCTCACCTGACTGGAGCGAAATCTTTTCACATATCTTGGAGCTCACCATAAGGATCAGGTGATTATCTCTCGCTCTGCCTCTTCCTCCTGTTATGAGGGCCCTGCTTTCTCTTCATCCTTCACTACGCGAACTGATTTGGTATGAAATTTCTTCGTCTATACAGAGGCAACTGCTACCTGCATGAATTGTTTCCCTGGCTCAGCTGCAGTGCCACAGTGCCTGTTAGTCGGCTTTCCTCCTCCTCCCCCTGGGGGTGACACCAGCAGTGTCTGATAAATAGTAGCAAGGAGCCAGCACACTGTTTAACTTTGCACCTCTCTGGAGCTCCCAAACTATTTTTCTTTCATATATTTTGCCACTTTATTAGGGTCCTGTAGTTGTTTGGGGGTGAACTTCCAAACCACTGGAGCAGAAAAATCCTTCAAAAGCTGACCATTTTCTTCTGTGCCACTCATGACTATCCAGTGTCAGGGCAGATCTCTGAATAATCTCCCTAGAAATTTCTCTTGACTCTAAATATGGTGTAGACCACATTGGGGGAGACCTGTCAGACTTAGCAACAAGGACATACTTTCCTTAACATTGGAGGGGAAAGCAAAATTCTCAAAAGTTGGAAGGAGGCCTGAAGGAGAAAAAGGTGGTGAAAAGCTGGGGAAAATCAATCTCCCCTGTTCCCGCTGCAGACTGAATGCAATTGTTAATGGGTAGTGCCTGAAGTAAGGAAAGGAGAGCAGCACTGAATACACATCCCAAATGACCCTCACTGCCCTTCAAGTTATCATGTCATAACCTGACATCCCACAGTAAATCAACAAAGCAATCCTGACCCAATCCTGATCCCTCTCCCTACTCCGAAAAATATCACAACGAAAATAGCACAAACGGGAATACATACTGGGTTAGGTACCACACCACATGAACAGACAAAGCAACAGTGTGACCATATGTGCCCAATGCAACAAATTCTTAGATCAATTTTATTTCCAATCTGCTCTGGGCAGATCTCTTATCTCAACTCTTTAAGCCCCATATTGGGCACCAAATAGGGCTGTACTGGTTTAGGAATGGTACTACTCATTTTAGTGCTCCTGCTAAGACTCTTCAAAACACACTGATACTCACTCCCCTACTACCTCTCCCCCCTCCCCCTGAGGTCAGATGGAAAGGGGAATTGGAAGCACAAAAGGTAAAGATCACAGGCTGAGATAAGTACAATTTACTGGAAACAGCAATGAGATAAGAAAACGAACAGTAACAGCAACAATATTAATAACAGAAGTGTACAAAATACAGTGATTCACATACAAAAATGCTCACCCAACCCTACCACAACTATCCCTTCCTCTCCCCCACCCCTGGCAATGAGGTGAAGGGTCACAGCCATGCCCTCTGCCACCTACCGAAAAAATTAACCCTGTCCTGGCCAGAGCGAGGACAAGTACGAACTAGGGATCTCAAAAATTATCACTCACAGTGCACATTTTAGTATTATTAACAGTAAAGACATCTATTTTCTGTGGTTATATACCTCAATATCTAAACACATTTCTTCCTATGAGCATGTATCAATGACGTGATCAAGTAGGACACTTGGCTCAGTGCCATCCACTGCACTCAGTGTAAGCATTTAGATGGTCAAAACTGGATTTATTTACAAAGTCTGTCATGTATGATGACTTTTTCTTCTAAAATTACATAAAATATATTTAAGAAAAGGATGAAATTGCATATTTATATGAACAATGGTTAAAGAAGAGGAGGAATACCAAAAAGCTTAAATAAAACCAGCAAATAGTTGAGCTGAGGTAAAGTTACAAAACAACCAACCTTTGTCACTAATTACAGGGCTAAAAAGCAGTTCGAATCTCCAAGCCAAGAACTGACACCCACAGAAGAGCCAACCATTATTCCTTGATATTTTGAAGTAGCCTTAATAAATGAGACTCAATAACCTGTTGAACTGAAGCAGAGAAAAAGATGAGGTTAATCAGTATTCACTTTTTTCCATATTTTTAGGGTTGTACTGTTTCTTCTGGCAGATGCCTGCTTGTCCTGTATGTGATTTAATAAAAACGAGACAGGAATAAATTCACTCTGTGAAGAGAGTTTGCATCCCTTCAGAAAATAAAAGCCTTGTATCATGAAAAACAATATATCCAGTAAGACAGATGATGCATTTTGGGGGTCATCATCTGTTCTCTAGTTTGAATAGACTGCTAGCATATGGAACGCAAATTTTTAGCCTACAAATGGAAAGTTGGCAAAAAAAAAATTATTAGAAATTTCTTCTGTGGAACATTCTGAGGTTAAGTTCTTGAAGCAGTCCTAAGTCTAGACATCTGTGAAATTACTGGCTCATTCATGAGCACAGGGCTCTCTTTGGAGAAGCAACACATAGAATGCTGGGCTTATTTTTTTATTAGTTCATTTCTATAACGGCAGACTTTTCACAGCTTTCAAAATGAACACAGCATGAGAAAAAAACAACTAAGAGTCCCTTCTTTGCTTCTGTTTTCCATAACCAAGAGGTAGTATAATGCACTGGTCCTGGCACTATTACTATGTGCCTCCAACAGAAACTAGAGCTAGAGCTGGTTTGACAGGGGAAGAAGATTTTGCAAACTACACCACTTCATGCCAGTCAACCAGGGTAAGGGGTTCAGGAAGGTGGCAGGCCTCTTACCATTGTCCAGCACAACACACTCCTTTGTACAAAGTGGGAGAGCAGCTTACCTCCCCTTGTCTGAATCATGGCTGCATTGGCCCTAAACACCATTATTTGTGCCCACTGATGCAGATCCAGTGACATTTTCTTACTAGGAACCTGGCTTTCTGAAATAAGGATGGAAGCTCCTACCCATTTTGGCTTGATGCATTTATTAAGACTTGTAGAACACGTAACATGTTAAGACCTGCAAAACCTCTACTAGGCCATTACAGCAGCCACACAAACAAGGAGCTATAAAAATTAAAAATATTTTAAAAGAGTTTACATTTGGAATACTCACCACTCCGATAGCCCAAGGCCACAGCCAAATCCATGGAATTACAGCCAGCGTCTGTTTCAATAGTTGGATCAGCACCACTTTCTATGTAAAACAGGAACAGAACCTTGTATTTTTGATGAGAACTGACAGTATATTACTACTGACAATTCTGTTCAGACAGTCTGCTTACCAAGGAGAATTTTTACACATTTCACGTGGTTCCCATGTACTGCATAAAGTAAAGGTGTGCCTCCATTCTGTAAAAGGAGAGAAGTGCCTTAGTCACTTAGTGATTAAGCAATCCACAATTGTAATTTCTTACCACACCAGTATATTTCTGTGTATCAGTAACAGACTTCACAGGTTTTATGAAAACGAGGTGCTGTTCTATAGTGTGGAGTAATGGTAAAAGACAGGATTTAAAAGAGAACAAAATGTACAAAGTAAGAGAATCCAGCTACCTCTTCCCATAAGGGTCACACTGTCCCACAGAAGTTCCCTAAATACTGATAAGCAGCTGTATACTGAAGAATGGCATGGTGTGAAGGTATCATTAAACCAAGCTTCAATAAAAACAGGCACAGGATGGAACTGTGGTGACTTCTGACCTGTGCCAGCTATCCATCAAGAAACAACAACTATCTGTCACACTACTCCAAATTTAGAACGCTGACCATAGCACTCACAACTCACACATCTTCTAAAAAAACCCTATAGAAATAGTATGTAAAGTGGTTGGAAATTGAAAGAAGTTGGGAGAAGTTTTTTTCACCCCACTGCTGGGGCAGCTGATCAGCTGACTCTCCTCTCCATCTCATACAAGGAAGCCTGTATGAGTAAGCTGTAACTTACGTGTGCTAACTGCTTGCTTTGAATCTAAAACATGCTTTTCTTCATAATATTCTTAATAGACTGTTTTCCTTTAGAACTTCTGCTTATGCTTTGTCTGATGCTCTTTAAATGTGTCTTTGNATGATGCATTTTGGGGGTCATCATCTGTTCTCTAGTTTGAATAGACTGCTAGCATATGGAACGCAAATTTTTAGCCTACAAATGGAAAGTTGGCAAAAAAAAAATTATTAGAAATTTCTTCTGTGGAACATTCTGAGGTTAAGTTCTTGAAGCAGTCCTAAGTCTAGACATCTGTGAAATTACTGGCTCATTCATGAGCACAGGGCTCTCTTTGGAGAAGCAACACATAGAATGCTGGGCTTATTTTTTTATTAGTTCATTTCTATAACGGCAGACTTTTCACAGCTTTCAAAATGAACACAGCATGAGAAAAAAACAACTAAGAGTCCCTTCTTTGCTTCTGTTTTCCATAACCAAGAGGTAGTATAATGCACTGGTCCTGGCACTATTACTATGTGCCTCCAACAGAAACTAGAGCTAGAGCTGGTTTGACAGGGGAAGAAGATTTTGCAAACTACACCACTTCATGCCAGTCAACCAGGGTAAGGGGTTCAGGAAGGTGGCAGGCCTCTTACCATTGTCCAGCACAACACACTCCTTTGTACAAAGTGGGAGAGCAGCTTACCTCCCCTTGTCTGAATCATGGCTGCATTGGCCCTAAACACCATTATTTGTGCCCACTGATGCAGATCCAGTGACATTTTCTTACTAGGAACCTGGCTTTCTGAAATAAGGATGGAAGCTCCTACCCATTTTGGCTTGATGCATTTATTAAGACTTGTAGAACACGTAACATGTTAAGACCTGCAAAACCTCTACTAGGCCATTACAGCAGCCACACAAACAAGGAGCTATAAAAATTAAAAATATTTTAAAAGAGTTTACATTTGGAATACTCACCACTCCGATAGCCCAAGGCCACAGCCAAATCCATGGAATTACAGCCAGCGTCTGTTTCAATAGTTGGATCAGCACCACTTTCTATGTAAAACAGGAACAGAACCTTGTATTTTTGATGAGAACTGACAGTATATTACTACTGACAATTCTGTTCAGACAGTCTGCTTACCAAGGAGAATTTTTACACATTTCACGTGGTTCCCATGTACTGCATAAAGTAAAGGTGTGCCTCCATTCTGTAAAAGGAGAGAAGTGCCTTAGTCACTTAGTGATTAAGCAATCCACAATTGTAATTTCTTACCACACCAGTATATTTCTGTGTATCAGTAACAGACTTCACAGGTTTTATGAAAACGAGGTGCTGTTCTATAGTGTGGAGTAATGGTAAAAGACAGGATTTAAAAGAGAACAAAATGTACAAAGGAAGANAAGACAGGATTTAAAAGAGAACAAAATGTACAAAGTAAGAGAATCCAGCTACCTCTTCCCATAAGGGTCACACTGTCCCACAGAAGTTCCCTAAATACTGATAAGCAGCTGTATACTGAAGAATGGCATGGTGTGAAGGTATCATTAAACCAAGCTTCAATAAAAACAGGCACAGGATGGAACTGTGGTGACTTCTGACCTGTGCCAGCTATCCATCAAGAAACAACAACTATCTGTCACACTACTCCAAATTTAGAACGCTGACCATAGCACTCACAACTCACACATCTTCTAAAAAAACCCTATAGAAATAGTATGTAAAGTGGTTGGAAATTGAAAGAAGTTGGGAGAAGTTTTTTTCACCCCACTGCTGGGGCAGCTGATCAGCTGACTCTCCTCTCCATCTCATACAAGGAAGCCTGTATGAGTAAGCTGTAACTTACGTGTGCTAACTGCTTGCTTTGAATCTAAAACATGCTTTTCTTCATAATATTCTTAATAGACTGTTTTCCTTTAGAACTTCTGCTTATGCTTTGTCTGATGCTCTTTAAATGTGTCTTTGCAGACAGATCCTTATCACTGGTTATCATGAACACTCATTTCTCATATGTGTTAATAAAAGGTATTAATAAAATTAATCAAAGGTTATTTCATAACTGTTAGAGTGAGTCCATTATAAATGTGTAACAATTTTGTTGACAGTGGAATAACACATTAGGAAGACCTGCTGAGGGGGTCCCCTTCTGTATTGGTGTAGGGCTTCCCTAAAAGGGAGAATCAAACACACCCTCTGATAGATGAATCTGTGGGTGAAGGTTTCTCCCATATGAAACACTGGCAGACTGGTCGGAAAATACAGGGTTTCAATTTCTCAGGGGCTCCAACAGTCAAATACATTATAACGGGTCAAGAGAATCTCCCCTTTCAAATGGTGAGGCAATGCCACCTTGTTTTCATGATATACATCTTTACAACTTCCATCTTTTTTTGTCTATTCTTTAAGGTCACACTTTACAAGGAGCCAGCATTAGTCTCATTTTCTTTCTACCAGGAAGTCAGAACTAGCAGGGCCACCTTCTCTTATCCTATGGGAGTTTTGAAATTCTCAGGTATTTCAGAAGAGGAAGAACAATTTTTAAACCCAAGCTGGTACTATGTCTTGCTTTGGTTTTCTGGCCAAAGCACCCTCTGACAAAAATTCAAGCTAGAGTCTTACCCAGTCATACTCATTGACATCAACTCCACAGTCAAGCAGCATTTTGACAATATCTGTGTATCCTTTACTGCAGGCCAGTGACAGGGCACTTTCTCGCCCCTTCCCCAGAATCTGAGGATCTGCACCCTGAAATAATAATATCGATTTAAAAACAAAAAGAAAATTTGAGGTTTTACACAGAACTTAACTTTAAAACTGTTAACTCTATAGCAACATTTACAAACTTAGGAAGGCAAAATGAATTAAAGAGTAAATAAATTTAGAATGAAGTGTGTTTTTTTCCCTTACATTCTGCAGGAGAAATTCCACTACTGCTATCTGTCCATGAGCTGCAGCCCACATCAGAGGCGTAAATCCTTCTTCATCCTTATGATTGATTAAATTTTCTGTTTAAAGAAAAATATATAATTTAATAATCCCTTTCAGTAATACAATGTATGAGCTGGTGAAATGTGTTGATTTATCCATAGTGAATACCATGTATCCATCAGGTACCAGTCATTCTCAACTTTAAAAACAAAATTCTGTCCCAGTGGTAGTGGAGAAGAACGAAGAACAAGAAGGTCCAAGAAAGAAAAACACATCCAACCGACCAACGGAAAATTCAAGATTTTAGTTCAATAGTTAAAAATTTAAGTTTTTAAGCTCTATAAACTCCGTTTTTACTCAGAAATGTTACAAGTTGTCTGTAATCTGAACTTTATCTTTGGAAAGATGAGAAAGGATGTTTGAAAAATAAAGAGGTATATTCTGTATTATACTGTTGACAATGTTTTTTTTCAATAGAGTGAGCCACACAATCTTGTAAAGAATAAGCCTGTACAGCAATACAGAAGGAACAACTCCATTCCCTGAAAAGTTCATGTAATCAGTAAGGTGGTCTGTAAACACAATTAAGGACTACATCTAGGGCAGCTGGAAGAAGACAAAAAGAACTTTTTTTAACAATTGGCTGAAAGAAATAGTTCAGTTGGATTTTTTTTTTAAATCTATGCTTATCATAGTACCAAAATAAGCATTTTTAATTATTACTTACATTCCAGAATTGAATTGCTTTTCAAGTACAAAGTACAGTGACTCATTACCTGCTTTCCAATAAACATTTCAGCAAGGATGCACTGAAAGCATGGATGATTACTATTAGTACAGTAAGAATATACTATTAACTAAATACTACTAAATTCAATATATTATGTAGAGTTGAATTTTTTATATGTATTATGGACACACAAATACCACACAATTCAGAATGTGTAGTACTATTGTAACGCAGGTGTGAGCCATGCTAAAATTAGCAACATGTAGGTCTTCATGCTGATTGATTAAATAGATTGGAAAGCCACCATTAATATATTTTAAATTACAAAGATAATATAAAATTAAAATAAAATTAACTCCTTTGGTAGAATTAAGAGATTCCGTTCTCATTTCAATGGATTACCTATATAGCTAGAGAGTGGGGATGGGAAGGGATTTACCTATTACTCATATTAACACTAATGTTTCAATTTAAAATGTACCTCATAGCACTGAGTGAATTAATAGACTTACGCAAAACAGAAGTCCACATCTGCAAAGAACAGTTACCTCAAATATCCTTCAATTTGTACCACATTTGAGGACTTCTTTTTAATGCAGGTCTTGGGAAGAGGTCAAGTGCAACAGTATATAAGTGGCCCAAAGGAAAAAGGAAAGCATTTAACCACCCTCTTTCTCACCTTGTTCAATACGTGTGGCCAGATACAACATTTCTCCCTGAGCAGCCAGCTGATGAACTGACAAAGCTGCAAAAAAAAAAAAAAAGGAAAGAAAAGCATGTGTTATACACACCAGTCTTCATTCTACTCTACTTGGAGCTGAGTGTAACATATCTAGTGGGTTAAGCAGCACAGAACTTAGGATTTGAGAGTGTTGATAGGTTTCACCTTATACTCTGGTCTGAAATCACTCTCTTAGAAACTGAAGTTTACAAAGTGTTTCACAGGTTTAGGTATTTTTTTAAGCAGTGTAGAAATCAAACTTGAAAACAAAGATTCTTCCCACACTGACTCTTTTCAAAGCAAGATGTTCTTTACTGCCTGGTCAGCAACCCAAGATCACATTAAGACCATTTATCAAATGAAAATAAACATCTTTTGATAAGTTATGGAAGTGTAATTTAAAAATTACATTTAAGACATTACATGTCATCAGGAGACTTCTCCTGTTACTCAGCAAAAGAAAGCCTCTACTGTGATTCCCATTCACTACAATGTGGCATATATCAGACATTAAAAACTATATACAACTTCACAGAGTAAGAAAAATACTGTGGCATTTCTTTTTATTCCTTCATATAAGGTGCCACGTATTAAAAGCAGAATAAGTCTTAAGAAATTATTAAGAAAAAAATCTGATACCACAGTAAACTGCATGAGTACACTGTTTTCATAATTGCAACTTGGAGTAGGCCTGAAAGATGCACAGGGGGGAATATGCAATAAATTATATTTATTATATAATAGCAATATCAGCCAATATTTACACAAACTTTAAATGTTCACTGTCCTCTTCTTAGTCACTAGATGCAAGTTTCAGAAAGATGGTGTTATTTTATTCATTGCAGCTCCAGATTAATTCTTCCCACGCAAGTGACTTTTTAAAAAAAAAAGACTTAAAATCTATAGAGGAAATAATTTACAGATGAATTACACCAAATTAATTTATAAAGAAAATGCTTAACAATTCAGAAAAGAACCCACCATAAACTACGTTTCTGGTTTTCAAGATCTGTGTCAATCATGATATTTGTTGTATTCTGTGGCACTTAACAATCATCTAATTTTAATAAATTTTACAAGATGCAAAAGTTTTGAAAACGTGCATGAAGTACATTAACTTACAGCTTAGAAAAAATCTTTACAAATAATTAGATGTTTTCTGGAAAATACAGTCATTAATTCACTACAACAGGTGGATGACTTTTTTGGTTGGAGCCACGTGGTATTAGACAAGACCATCTCAGTTTATTCTTTCTACATTAAAGTTCATTGGAATACCAAAATAAAAACTGGAAAAATTTGTCAAGCATCCAACATACAGTTCATAAAATAATTACTAACAGTAAAGCAGAAGGATACTTACAGTTTACAAGCAGAGGTGTTGTAGAGACTTCGTTTCCCCTGTGTTTGTTAGTTAGGGTAGTTGATTGTTTTATTGGTGAGAAATGCTTAGTAGTTGACGGAGTATAAACGTGTCTTACTTGGATACCAGGGGAAGGAGAAGTGTGGCTGTTGCATTCAGCTACATTGAACAAAAAACACAGAGAAGATTTCAGTACTAAGAGCATTAAGAGCAAGCCATAGATTCTAAGTCAAACTGGAAAGAACCAGTATCACAAGACCTTTAAAATCCATGTTAAGAAAGCTTTTTGACATGTGCTTTTTCCACTGTGTATTGTCAAAGCTGAATAAAGGACTGCATTCATTTTTAGCACAAAACAATGCTGCCACCTGAGACACTCAGTATGGCACAACGTCACCCAGAGACAAGTCGGTCTCCAAATGGGGTAAGCCTTTGTCTAGATTTTCCAACATGGAATATGCCTAGCATAGATTTAGCAGGACAGCTCCTCAACCTGTCATATCCTTAGAGACAGTCCCAGTCCCATGGTGCAGCTCTGGTCAGACGTGCAGTCAGGTAAGTGCTCACTCAGCTCATGGCTCTGCCTGCACTGCATGGGTAGAGATGACCTTCACCAACTCTCCTCACCAGGGCTTTTCCTACTCCTCGGCAATATTTTAAAGGCATTACGATTGCCTTACAAATACTTATCCTGCAGGAAGAGAGATGTTCCACACCAACTGATATGAAATGCAATAGCAGGTTGAATTCAGGCAGTTATTCAGTGCTGATGTGTTCCTTTGCACTAAGTTTTCTTGCTTTCTCTTAGGAACTAACAGTACTTGACTACACAATATATTTATACGTTGCCTTCTAATTCTCAAAAGCAGCTTATGGTTTTGAGAAACAGCTGAGAAGCCATGTAATTTTTCAGAAGCTAACTGACTAAATCCTAGAAAGACATACTGAAGGATTAAACTGCACATTGATTTGACACCAGCGTGCAGCAGCTAACAAACTATGCTAACAAACATGCACATTGAATTAACACCATAGAGAACTGTAGGATCATAAGCCCAAGAGCAAATTCCTGGAAAGAACGAATTAAAAGCAGTGGAGCATAACAGGATGGAAATGAAATTACATTTTGTTGGCCAATCAAACAGATACAGCTGATTTTATCAAACTAAGAGTCCTACCACAGATTTTTGACCTGTGATCCCTGGGTTTGCAGAATTGCTTCTGAAGGATTTACGAATGTTACTTCAGAAAAACAACCCTATTGCTGACAGGTCTAAATTTGCCTGTTAGACCTGTGGCTCTGTGAGGGAGCACTTAGAGCCTGCAAATCAAAAAAGTCTGAAAACCAGAATAGCTGAACTGCAGCCAACAATACAAATCAGTGAAACCACCAAAATTCACAACAGGCATTTGCTGCAGGAAATGGGTGACATTCCATCTCATGAAACAGGATACCACTCACAGTGTGACATACAACAGCAGGCACCAGAAACTACAGTTGCTAATGGGAAATAAATGGAAGTCCTAATTTTGTTCTGTATCAATATCCCCAGCCATAAAAAAGCACGGATCAATTCTGATGAAGCTGCCCAGCAATGGCTGGATCAGCTGCAGGGATCGAAAACTGAAGCAGCATTTGCTTTTCTTGAAGCTGAACTGGGAAGCCCATTGCTACAACTACAGGCTTTGTAGAGCCACAGCAATAAAAGAGACCTATGTGATTTTTTCATCATACAAGTTAAAAGGTAAAAGATACTGCTGAAAGCTTTGGAAGTTGAAATGATCACATAGCGCTTTCAGTAGTGTTTTGTGAAAATCCATACTGTTTCAGGACATGCTAAACAAATGTTTTTATGATCAGCATCAGGTTTTATTAACTTAGAGATATCTGTGCCACTGCTTTTTCAGTTAAAAAAAAGTGACTTAAAAATAATCTTGGAGAAAATTAATTTTACAGTAATAATGCATTAAGTATATGATAAAAATGTTAGGGGAACAAATCTTAGAAAATTGATTAATACACACATAAGGTAGAGACTTTTTTTTTAAAAACATAATAGCCTAACAGGATGACACAGCCCACAGACAACAACTTGTACCATAAATTCAACCTTTAAATAAGACAGATGCAACTTCAAGGTCCGAGTTGACTTGGTCTTGAATATTTTTACTGTCCTCCTCATTCAGAGATTTCACAAATCGTGAGCAGACATTCATATCAAATCTATTGGGCAAAATGAGCTTCATCCCCATCGTGACACTCGGAGTGGGGCCCTCCTCTGTGCTGGATTCCAGCTGGTGCTCCACTTTGATGTCTGGCATGGTGGGAAGGCTGTAGCCAGGGGTACATTCTTCCACAGTTAACTGGGCCCCAACATCTAAGCTGTTAGAAGATGCCATGGCCTCAATCACACACAAGTTTCATGCAAAATGTTTCTTCATAGTTTCCAGCCAGGTCTGATTCTGTCCAGCCACGGACAATCTTTTGAACAACCTGCAACTGAACACACGTAACACAGGTCAAGGACACTCTAGTGAAACAATCCATAAAGATACACCAAATTTGGCTTCATTTAAGCTTATGGGACTTGGGTTTGACAGCTAAAACATCAGTGAAACACCAGTCTCGTCGCTGTCACAAGCTACTGGCCTAATTCTCCATATATGTTTTATCACACGGGTGTTTAAACCAAATTCCGTAATGAAGCAGCAGGACTTTGATCCAAGTTCTCAGAGGTGTTTCACAGTATTTGCCTGCTTGCTACAAACAAAGGCCACACCACAACCAACCGGGTTTATACCAAGCCAGGAACACGACACAAGATGACTTTATTCCCTAAAAAAGTTGGGCTTGCAGGAAACGTTAAAAGCGATTTTAAGCCCCTTTATGTTTTTTTCGCAACCTGCGTAAAATAACTGTAAAAACCCGAGTCCCCTTCAGACCGATGACGGCCCGACAGACACCGCAGAGCGCACGGGGGCCGGCTCACAGCGGCACCCACCGCTCCCTATTCCCGGTTCCCAATTCCCGCTCCCCATTCCCGGTTCCCATTTCCGCTCCCCACTCCCGGTTCCGGTTCCCATTCCCGCTCCCCATTCCTGGTTCCGGTTCCCATTTCCGCTCCCCATTCCCGGTTCCCATTCCTGCTCCCCATTCCCGCTCTCGCTCCCTCACCGCAGACCCCCCCCGAAGCCGAAGCCACCGCCGCCGCACGGAAGTGACGCCACGTCGCCCTCCCGGCGCGGGTCGCGCACTGCTGACGCAGTGCGGGCGCGCCCGCGCTCCTTGTGCTAGCGGCCGGCGCGGGGCCGCCATAGCGCCTGCACTGCCCCGGAGCGGTCCCGGCCCCGCGGAGTCTCCGCAGCGCCGCCCGCACCGGCCCCGCTCCG